>JBBKCR010000141.1:16356212-16373231 GCA_037577295.1 Ladigesia roloffi | reverse complement strand
ACACACACACACACACACACACACACACACAGACACACACACACACAAACACACAAACACACAAACAAGCTCCACAGAATTCAAATGCAAGCTCTTAAAACTGCAGTGCAACTTTCCCCAGGGAGACAGCTTTAAAACTCCACTACGAAACAAAAAGTTGTATTTCATTGCATCGGTGGTGACCTTAGCAGAATTAACTCCCCAGTAAAAGCCAGAACCTAAGTTCACACAATAAATGTTTGTCTTTTGGTTTCAGGTAAATTACTAGTGCACTGCGTCATGGGACGCAGCCGCTCAGCCACACTGTTCCTGGCTTATTTAATGATCTACAAGGACATGACTGTCGTTGACGCCATCGAACATGTGAAAGAACGGCGCTGCATTCTGCCCAACAGAGGATTTCTGAAGCAGCTGAGAGATCTGGACGTTCAACTACTAGAGCAGCACAAAACAAAGAGTGGAAACTCGTAACACAGCCAGAGACTCTGGGGATGTTTAGTCAGATGTGCATTTGGATCCAGCACAGATTATACAGTGAAATAATGACATTACCTCTTGTATGCAACCTGAAAAGCAGTCTGACGTGATTTGAACTGCCAGGTCAAATCCTTTAGGCATGTTTGTAATGGTCAAGTCTTTTCAGGATTCCAATTCAGCTTTAAGCCAAATGAACCCAAATAACTATAACATTGCAAAACCAAATGGCCTGTTAATAAATGATGCTAGATAACCGCATATTAACATATTAGGAAAAAAACAATGACACTTATGTCAATCAAAAAAGTTCAAAAACAGCTTTACAAGTGTGAGGACATTACACAAAAGGTCCAAACTCAGATTTAAGTCTGTCAGTGGCTCATCATAATTTATTTTCTGCTAAAATGTACAGCATTTAAGTGACCGACTAAAAAGATAACTCATAAATACAGGACTGTTGCTCCATTAATTAGTACAGTCAGGATATCCCTCTTACGTCAAACTGCCATTCTGTACAGGTACAAAGGCTACAAAATAAGCTATACAAACAGACACCAATACAATTTACCTTTATACATGCCATCTGTTTTCTCTATTAACAAGGTCACTGTTCTACATTTCAGTAAAATATAAATCAGATGTTTTATAAAGATAAAAAAATCTACAGATGGAATGAAAATGTACGTTTAAAGGCATTTCATAAAAGACCAACTTTGGAGTAAACTGACAATTTTCTGAACTCTGCTCCTGTGAAATGTTTTCTGTCTGTATTCCCTCCCTTTGATTTAGAATTCTACATGTAGAAATACTGATATTTATTTTGCTATTTTGACTGAAATTGCTTTAGTTTGTATAAAAACAGAAAGCTGCCTCGGGTAAAGAAACTCGTTAAAAAGTAACAAATTATACACAATTAGCAAGAGAACCTTCGAAGCGGAACACCCAAAAACATGACGATGTTTAAAATCTTTACAGTATTAGAATCAACAAAAATATAGTTTAATTTTTCCTTCCATAAGAGGGAAACCTAACCAAGGCCATACATTTAATATAAAATTGCTTGCTTTTAAGCACAACACTGTACAGTACTACTTTGATGCACTGTCACTAACAAAGACATTAGAGCATGCTAAGTTTTACCTTACACATAAAAAAATATAAAAGTAGATTTACAATAAATAATAAGAAGGCATGAGTACAGACTTAGAAACATAACCTTGCGATTGCTAAACATGTACATTGAAAAGGCATACAATGCAGGCACATTTAAAGGTTCCAAAATGCAAAACAAAAACCTAAACAAACAAAAAATAGAACCCAAAAGAAAGCGCAATGTAATCCCCCATTAAACTGCAATGCAGTTTGAAGAGATTTACATTTAAATGTTACATTAAATTCTGATGATGTAAGGCTTCCCATAAATAGGGAAAAAGCTAAAGATTAGCCATTAAAACACATCTTTTTTGCATTCTTACCAAGTGCTGGTTTTTCAGAAAAATTCATAAAAGCGAACATTTACAATGAAAATCAACACAAGAACTACCTCAAGTCATCAAGCTGACTTTTATATCATGACCCCTCAAAGACCGGAGGTCATTAGCGATTATCGTCTCATATAAGGTCCATTTAAGGGTTGTTTGGACATGCCAGTGTTCACATAACCATGGTGGCCTGCTGGACTGTACATCATATTGCCGTGTGGAGGGGCCTGCATGGGCTGCTGTGGGTAAGGCTGAGTACCCATCATGCCCATCTGCATAGAGTACTGTGGAGACTGATTCATATAAGCAGCGTTGCCATGGTAACCCCCATTCATCATGGGCTGGGACACCCGATATGTATTCATTGCGTTAAGAGGAGTCATGTTAACGTTCACGTTCATAGAGTTCACGTTGTAAGCCGAAGCCGGCATCAGGTTCACGCCCATGTTCATGCGGGGTGGCATGGCCAGCGTCCTGCTAGGGCCCTGCATGGTTACAGCCTGTGGGCCTCTGCCATACATCTGTTGCTGGTGGTGAGGGGGCAGTGGGGCTGATTTGGAGCGTATGGAGACCGTGTGATGGTGATGGTTCTTAGGGGTCATTTGTGTCTGCAGTCTCTGGGAGGGGGGCAAGTTCATGTTGGGTGTGCCCATGTTGCGCTGCAGCATCATGGGTGGAGGTGTCATGTTAGGAGGCGGGGTCATTGTAGCCTGTGTCTGTGGGCCTCCACCTGTGACCGAATGTGGAGGCTGAGATAAAGACACCAGCGTGGGGTTATGAGGACCAAGCTGTGAAGTCAGCGAGCCATTGTTATTGGCATAAGACGTGATGGGATGTGATCCGGAGTGGCTGAAAGGAAGGGGATGGTCTATGAGTGTGTTAGTCAGCTGCTGAAGCTTAGCCAGGCTGAAAGTAGCTGAAGGCTGCCCATAGTGCCCACCCCCGTACTCGCCCTGGCCCATCCTTTCATACAGCCCCAAGTTGGTGGAGGGGTTGTTTGACTCTGTGATGTCTGGGAGCTGCATGGGTGGAGGGAAGCTGGCAGGCATTGAGCAGTGGGACAGTGGCTGCTGGTGGTGCTGGTGCTGATGCTGATGCGGATGGTGTTGGTGTGGATGGTGATGGTGGTGGTTGTGATTGTGGTGGTGGCTGTGGCCATGCCCATGTGCGTGGCCATGACTATGGGCGTGCCCGTGGCTGGGTTGCCTCTCTGGTACACAGCCTTGTGGGGATTTGACACTGCAACCCTGTGGGGAGCTCATGCTGTTCTGCTGGAGCATGCTGCAAGCGCCAGTATTGCTCACCACAGGGCCGGCCATCTGCTGGGACACAGCACAGCTGCTCTGTCCGTGGCTGCCACCGGAGGAGAGGTTGCCATAGGAACAGCTGCTCTGGGAGGAGGCGCCAGCGCTCGCTCCTGTGCCACAAATGCTGCCGCCCAGCGTGGAGTCATAGCTGCTGGGATTCTCGTAGTTCTCAGTGGTGCTTTCGATGCTGCCAAGGTCACTGAAGCCACTGTCCACCACCTGCTGAGAGTGGTCAGACACAGAAGGGACATCCATCATTGGGCTTGTCTCCATGTTGTTATGGAGAGAGTGTACGGAGATGGCACCCTGCTCTGGGCTGATCTGAGTGTAACTGCTCTCTAGAATGGACACAGCTGGGCTGTTGACTGATCGCACAGACTGGCTGGGGTGGGAGTGAACAGAGGACAGTGGGCTGCTGTGGTCTGACTGTTGGCAATCATCTACTGGAGTCATCTGAGGGCTCTGGTCCACATGAACATATCTCTGCAGGCTGCGGCAGGCCTCCTGAGTCTCCACACAATCTTGGAAATGCCTCTCTTGCTCAGCCTCTTGTGTTAGGGACTGAACTGCCTGGGCAGTTTCCATGTCAATCTCTGGACAAATAGTGTGGTCTTCCTTTATTGCAGGGGTCAAGGGTCCAGCATCTTCATCTTTTTGGTGAACATTCTGACTGCTGTCATCCTCCTCCTCCGATCCAGAGTCAGGATGATGGTCTGAGTCTCCAGTGTGGTCATGCACATCCATATTGACGGGGTCGGAATCTGAGGCCACCTCCCCTGAATGCAGGACAGGAAGTTCTGGCTCCTTCTCATCAGTAGAGGGATTTGGAGCAGGTTCAGTGTCATCCAGAGGCTCTTTCTCAGATACTGCTACAGCATCCTCTTTTCTTTTTTCGCTGGAATCCACATGACCATCATCTTCATCATCTGCATCGTGATCTTCAACATGAGCGGGCTCATGTTCTTCATCTTCATCTTCCTCTTCATCACGTTCTGCTTGGCCCTGAGAGGCAGGGCATTCAGGCTCCTCTTCCTCCTCTGCATCCTGATCCCTTCCCTCATCTGAATTCTCAGTAGACTGCTCAGCATAATCCTCAGGACTGACTGTAGCCTCATGGTTCTCAGCACCACAAGGAGAAATATCCACTGAATCTAGTTTATCCAAAGCCTGGTCTTCCTCATGATCTTCACTGGGTTCCTGTGGCTCAGGGCTAAGGGTTTCTGAGACTGAAGTGTTCAGCTCTGCCTCCACAGGTTCTGGCTCTTTGCAGGGCTCACAGTCCTCTTGAACAGACTCAGGGCTAGCCACCTGCTCCACTTCTGGCTCTTGCTCCACACTGACCATAGGCGTTTCAGGAGGCGTGTAGAGATTAAGCTTAAAGCCCATTTTTCTTTCCTTCTTTAGTCTCCATTTGGGTGGACCTCTCTTCACCCCTTTTGGCCATCCTTTCTTCCGTTTCACAGGTCGGGGATTGTCCTTTTTCACTGCATCGATTATACCTATGGGTAACAAAACACAGCCTTAATGAAGAGACAGAAAATTATACTTAGCAATAAATAACAAAAATCTAATACAAAGTATCTCAACAAACAAACAAATACCTTCTACGGTTTCTTCTTTGGATGTATTTAAATGATTGTCAACTGGCTTCTCTCTTTTCCTCGGTCTTCCAGGCCTGCGTACCACTGCTCTTAGGTTCTTTTCATCCTCATCACTTTCCTCCCTGCTGATGGGATGCTCTAGCTGTGGTGTAGAGCTCTCCACATCTGAGTTTTCAAATGGCTCATCCAGCACCTCTGTCCTCTCAGAGATTGTTTCTGTGGTGACACTGCTGTTGATGCGTACTCTCCTTCGACCTCTTTTCTTCCGAAGAGTGCTCACCCTCTGAAAAAGTAAAAAGGCCCACTGAGATTTCTTCCACTGTTTAGTCACAATGAATCCAGTCTATGGATATTACAAAAATAACAAAACCTTTAGTTTAAAAACATTGGACCTAGAGCACCTAATGATTAACTCTGGCTATGGGTCACAAAACCATATGCAGTGAGTGAAATGAAATGACAAAGTTGTCATAGCAAGAGATTTTCTGGTGTGAAATTGCCCCCAGTGCCCTTTGAACCAAAAAAACAGAGGCTTGGATAAGACAGATACAGTTAAGGATGATGCTAAACATAGGGAAATGTGACCACATTGTGAATAGGCTGCCTCATGATCTAAATGCAAAACCCCATCATTTAGACCACAGTGCCTGAGCCACAGTCCCTTCAGTTGGAATGCTCTGCCAGCTTGAAACCCCAAATGAGAGTATGCAGAACAAAACTGACCACAGGTCTCTCACAACATATTCTTTACTGGAGCTTGCTGACTCTCACAAGACATTCTGGAGTTTGCTAATCCTAATACAATATGTCAGGATTATATATACAAAAAGGAACCATTTTGATAAGAAAACATTCACTGCAGATTTTTTTCCATAGCCCTCTTTCTTTTTCTGGTTAATAATCATGAATGATTGAAAGAGTGGGCCCATGTCAAAACAAAAACTCAACACAGGGACTTCCATTCGTAGAAAACATGAACACAAATTAATTGGCAACTGGGCGAAGTAGATATTGCAACTGGTTTATGCAAACTGCAAAAAATATATGCACAGATAAGAGCATGGAAATAAGGAGTCTGCAATAAATGTCAAAATTTTACCTTTCGCTTGAGCCCAGACTGGACTGAAGCGTCGTCAGAATCTTCACTGCTGCTTTCCTGACTTGCTTCCAACTGTTTCTCCACAGTGCTTGTGAAAAGTGGCTCTGGTACTCTTCTACTGTAGTTCTTACATTTTGTTAGAGGAGGTATTCTTCTACTGAACAACATCCCGACTCCTTTGTCAGTGGCTGAGGCACTCCTACCTGCGAGGCTCCCTGCCTGTTGTTCATAAAAACACAATTTCTTACATTAGCCAGACTGCGCCTTAGCCACACAGACAAGTGACCCAAGATAGTGACTTTGATTTACCAATGATCCCAAAACATAGACATCGTCTCTTGATTAGCGGTTGATCTAGGTAACATTTATTTTTAAGCAACAGTAGAAGATTGCATTTCATGGGGCATTCAGCTATATTAATAATGTAGAGATTTGATTTGGGTCGCTCAGGAAGCTTAGTAACAGTCAGAAAATGCTTTCAGCTATATCTGTGAACTCTGCCTGAACTCACAGGCAAATTAAAAGATAAATTTAGCAACTTTTACACAAGCACCATCTGGAAATTAATGATGCAGAGCAGCACAGGAGTGAGTGACCCACACCAATCAGCAAATTTATGATCAAGTAAACAAAAACGCATATTTTTAGAGTATAGCTGTCCTCTTGCTATTCGGATGTGTTTCAGGAAACGTTCCTGGGTTATAACAAATATACTCCACAGTCTATGGAGAAGCAGTGACCACAAAGAAGACAGAAAGCAGTTTGAGAGAACAGCGTAGCCCTATTCATTTTCCCAAATATGCAATTAATGTGTGTAGGTCAGATAAAAACTGTACAGGGTGACTAAACAGATCAATTAAATCTAGCTACTAAATTGTATTATACTGTATTTCATAAATTTTTCTGTATTTCTGAAATGTGGTTCAGGACACATTTCACTGCGTGTAAATACACAAAACAACGTTAAACAAACACTTTCTCCATAAATGACCAACCTCCTGGCCCTCAATTACAGCAGTTTTCCTTAAGAGATATGTCCCAAAAGTGAAATATACCTCTGTTCGTGTTCTCTGGTGTCCCACTGATGAACTTCTGCAGACTGACCCAGTAGGGGTCCAAACAAGACAGTCAGGGTCAACTTCATAAAGACGTGGTTTCTCTTGCAGCTGCGCCATGTGTCTCTGGATCATCAGGCGCTTTCGGGCGATCACATATCTATACAAAAAAGCCAGTACATGCTTCAGTGAACAGCAGATAATCTGTCTACGCTAGTACATCTGACCATTTATGACTTCAACCCGAGCACCGCACAATCAAAACATGTTTTTTCTAAGTGCAAGCTATAGTTCACCTGGGCTTCTTAAAGTCTGTTGTTGTGTTAAAGGCCTGATTTTTAGACTACAGAGCCTGTCAGGAACAGTGTGTGGGAGTACCTGACAGACAGTTCAAGAGCCCAACCCACCTGCCATCCTGCACATCAATCATGTTGAGCTGCTGAAGTGTGGTGGCAATGTCATGTGGACACATGCCCGTTGCTTTGCTCATTCCCTTGATGCTGACACTCTTATCTGGGTGGTTGTGCAGGTACTCCAATATGACACTTTTCCAATACGCCAAGTAGGACAGACGACCCAGATCTGATAGAGGCTTCTCCGGGGAGCCGGCCTGGCCCTCCTGCCTGGAGAGTAAGTAACCTGGAATAAGATGAAGAAAAGGGGGGGCGGGGGAGAGCATCATGAATTCTGATGTCAGATTAGTTATGAGTGACAGTTTTCATTTGTCTTGCTTACACAAACAAGACATCTTGCTTCTTTCTCTGAGATCTCATAGGCACAAATGGATTCATTCTTCAAAGCCTGTGATGTTCAGATGTTTAAAAGCCTCACATCTCATCAAAGAGCAGGCTGGTTTGCAGCCGCTCGTCAGCCTCCTCCAGGCACTCGGATACATGCTGTGAGGCGCAACAGAGCAGGAGGACTGAGAGAAGGAGAACAGGAGAATGCTGGCTCATAGAGAGAGCCCCCTGGAATAAGCTCTTAAGAGGACAGCCCCAGAATGGTCATATCTCTGCTTGATCCTCAGTTAGCATGGAATTACATATAGGAACTTATCTGAAATACATTTTCACTTATTTTTATTTTAATTAATTTACTTAATGGTCTGTCCAAGTGACCTGCATGAAAGTCCTTACTAACAGTAATATGATTTGTGTGAGGGAAGGTCACTTGAGAGGTACTTGCCCTGCCTTTTGTATGAATAGAAAAGAAACATGTGAAATATAGCCAGGAACTTCAAAAGCAGTTAATAAATAACTTACTAAAATCAATGAGGAACCTCCCAAATCCCTGCCTTTGGTACTGGGGCATGATCATTATGCAGGAGACATTGTACTTCTGCTGGCAAAGCTTTTCCTGAGGGAGAGAGAAATAGATAGAGTATGTCAGAGCACTGCCAACGCAGGCAATTCACTGCACCTGCCGCTGTCCTCGCCTGAACCATACAAAACATCCACAGAATATACTGCAGGAAAAACTCAATGCACAATACTGGCAAGTGAAAAGCAAACTACAGTTTTATTGTTACGCTCCTATAACAATAATCCAACATTACAGTTTTTCACTTCAGGAATCTTTGAAATAAAACTTCACAATTGGTATATATGAGATAATAATACCTTTGAGAAGTATCCTACAAGGTGGCAACCTTTCTCATCGTTCTGAGTTAGAACGTAGAAAAGGAAAGGTTCCACGTCATAGTACAGGGTCTTGTGGTCCAAAAAAAGCTTTGCAAGCAAACAAAGGTTTTGGCAGAAAATTTTGCTTATATTTCCATCAACCTGAATTAAAAACAAAAGAGACAGATTAAAATACTAGAGTTACGTAACCCAAAATTTTACATAAAGCCTAAACAAACAAACTCAGATTAGTCTAATTCATTAGAAAGCAGATTTCAGGATTTCAGGATTTCAGAAAGTGATGTGGAAATTAATTGCAATTGTTTTAAATTGGTATGTAAAACATAAAAATAAAAATAAGAACAAATTCCAATTTTTAGAGTTTAGATTTTTTATCCCCAACATTAGGTTAACAAGAATGCAACGGCTGGAGTGACACACTAACGCTTCTAAATTATGTTGATTATAGGCCCTGAGAGGTTCTATGGATTTCAATCCAGATCCAAGAAGCTTTCTCAGAGTGTCTGGTTGATTAACAGCATCAGGAAGGTTAAAACTCACTGATGTCATGAAAATTAGTTAATTCATGTGGGTCAAGTCCTCATCTAAGCTCTTAAAAAATTTTGATGGGTGAGCCTGGCAGATCAATTCCCTTCATTTCTGGAGGCTCTACTCTAGGCAGCATGGGAAATGCAGGCTTGATTAAATTAGGATGCAGATACTAAAAGACTACACATCACACTGAAGAGGCTGAACTGACCTCAAACACAGAAAGGTTATCTTTTCTGTAGATCTCATTAGCTGGCGGATGAAACCAGCCACACTTCTTTGAATGCCGCTGAAGAATGTTTCGACTTTTCATGTACTTCAGGCAGAACTCACACAGATACAGTTTCTGTAATCTGAAAATACAACGTTCAGTAATTAATGCACTGACAATTATCAATTTAAATTGTATTCATCTGCCTGAGAAGTGCAACTGGACAGTTACCTTGAGTATTCTGGAGGATACGGTGATGAGTACCAGGTCTGTATTTCATATTTCCCCAACTCAATTAATGAAGGATATTGTCCTTGATCACTGCTGCTGACAATGTCAGTCCTCTGTCATCAAAAAATAAGACAGGAAAAGCACATTAGGGTGGTAATTAGGTCTGCCTGCCTAAACATTTCAAAACACTGCAAGAAATAATAACTCAATGTTTACACAAAGTGGCTGTTACACTGCGGGAGGGGGTCGTTTTGTCAATGCAGCCATTTTACTTTTGTCTCCATAACGCAGAAAATTTAGCAGAAGAAACCCAGCAGATAACTAATTGGCCAACAAGTTTTTACATTCAAATCTTAATTGAATGTAACTGTCAAACTACAGTGCATAAAGTAAAAAAGTTAAACTATATGAACACTGTTGTTGCACAGTAAGAAAAACCAGACTTACATTACCAAAAATAAAGAAATAAATACACCCCCCCCCACACACACACACACACACAAAAAAAACCTTATAACATCTAAATGGTGAGTCCAAACTAAGTCAGTTGTCCAGATGTAAATCTGATTAGAAACCACATTCGAATTGGTTTTGCATCCAACTGGCAAAAAGTCATGTTGCTTCTAGTTGCTCAGACAGAAAATATCAGAAGTCAAAGATGCCGAAATGTTGGATTGGAGGGGCAGGTCAGAACAAATTTTAGTGCCTTCACCATTGTAGTGAGGTCCTGGGCTTGTCTGAAGATCTTAATGTCCTCCTCAGACACTTGGTCATTGGTTGAAGGTAGCCCTCCTTCCTGAGCCTCTCTTTTTAGGCATCTCAAGGTATTTAAGACTGTGAGATAAAAAACAACAACAACAACAAAGGTTAAGATTAGACACAGTTAATTTTTACAGTACACAAAAATCATGCAAAAATCATAATATTTTACAATAAAGCACACCAATAAAACTGGCACTAACAAACAGCACTAATTATATTAATGACATCACTTAACAGCACTCAAGCCACTTAACACGGACACTGTATTCATTAAAAAGATTAACAAATGAGACATATGTATGTTGGTCATGAGGAAACAGAAGGGAGCAGAGAGAAGAGTTACATGAGATGAAAACACTCAGCATTAGTGCGTTTGTTTAGAATGAGGGGAAAAACTGGATGACTTAGGCTTGAGAGGCAGAGTTAATCAGAATGAATATCTGAGTGGGCAGTTAAAAGCAGTAGGAGGCTGGTCGCAATTTAGTGGATCAGAAAATAAAGGTGAGAACATAAAGTAATGTGAAAAAAAATAAATAAAATAAATTATATTGTCTTGTTCAATTAAGCAGAATGCCTTAAAAGGACTAAGAAAGGAGAGCTGGTTGGCCGCTGTGGGAGCTGAGGCCCTGTGCTTACCATGGTTTTGGTCAGGCTTAATTCTTCCGTCTGCCAAGCTGCCCCTCCCTGGCGTGGGGTTCCCCCTCTGAGGGGAGGCCTTAAACCTAAACCTGCCTAGCAGCCTGTGCTTTTTCAAAAAGGGAGTTCGTTTGAAATGAAGAGCTGTCTTAAAGGGCCGGCCTCTCTTGGGTGCCCAGCTTGGGGCTGAGCAGGACACGGATGCTAGCTTGCTACTGAACCCTTTGATGGGCTTGTTTCCGTGGAGCTGTAAAGACGCTTTGGGTGAGGAGGAAGCGTCCCGGGCGCATCGCCCTCGCTTAGGCGGTGCATAGCTGGGGAGTCCCTTCTGCCGAGACTGTCCCTGAGTGGCATAGATGTGAGACAGTCCGTCAAAAAGCCCCTTTAGCTGGCTGCTGCCTGGGAGGCTGCTGAGAGAGGGGTCGCTAGACTGGGATGAGGAACTCTGTGGGGATTGGGCAGAGGGGGGTGAGGGGGACTGACTGGGGTTCAGCGAGGTGGGACTGTGTCCTGGCAAAGGGCAGGGAGTAGTGAGCGCACTAGATGGGGCAGTTAACCTTTGGCTGGTACCTGGTGCCGTTGTTCTGCAATGAGGATTGCACAGCCGTTTCCGATAGCCCCGTTTCCTAGGCCTATGCTGCTCAGAAGAGTCTGATGCCTCACTGCGCAAGCGTCGGCCCAAGGGGGACGGTGTGAAAAATTTGGAGAGGCCGTCAATGAGACTTTTGGTTTTCTTGTTGTAGGGGGGCAGCATGGTGAGGGCAGTGAGAGAGGCTGGGGTGGATGTGAGGGGACCGGTGAGGCTCAAGCGGCTCCGGGCTTCTGTGGTGGGTGCAATGGTGCTGGATGAGGGTGGGGTGCAGATAGTGCTCTTAAGACCCCTACCATGTTCCTCTCTCTCTGACAGCTCAAGGGGTCCAGCATCACCACTGTCAGGCCTGCAGCAAGAGTCAGCAAAATAAGAAAAACGGCAAAGAGCTCTGTGCATTAACTCAGAACAGCATAAAAAAAGGACAACAAACCAGACCATGTACAAAGAGATTACATTCTATTTCATGCTAAAAAAATTAACGCTTATTATGAAAACAGTATTAAAGCTGTAAGGAAAGTCATCTCTACAGTGTGACTGATTCACTTGCCAATTTACCCAGAATACCTCCACCCAAACTGCTAGTATACTGACTGCAACAGTTTAAAATAGAACAGAGTAAAATGTCATGGGCTAGCAGTACACTGTTAGCAGTTAATAACTATAAAACCAGAAAGAGTCTGAAAAATGCTGGAGAAAATAACATGGTAGAAAAGGACAAAATCCAAAAGCTTTTGTTTACAAAAAAAAGGTCATAGTTTAGCAGCACGTTACTGCTTACAGAAGTTATAACCCTAAGCACAAAACAAAAACTAGATAGAGCCAGGGTGTGAGAAATTACTTATCATACATGGTTGGATGTGTGAGATTTTTCCTCGGCCTTCCTGGCTTTGCATATCGCCTTTTGATCTGTGCTGCTGTTTTGTGCAACAGTCGTTTTTCCTCCTGCTCCTTTGGCCTGCATACTTGGCAGATCCACATTCCTGGGGGAAGTCCAGCAAAAAGAAAGCGGGAGGAAAACAAAAGGAGAAAAAGAAAGAGAACAGCCTTTTAGACAGGGATCATCAAGTCTACGGACATAACTCTTGAAATATCTGAACTGCTGACCCAATGGATGATTCCATTTCTTATGAGGAAATTAGTAAGTAAAACAAAAAAACAAGAAAGAGAGGATATTTATTCAGCCAACTTGCCATCAATTTAACGTAATAGCTGCTCTAGGCACAACCAGTGGAAAAAGAGAAAAGGGCTGAACAAAAGAGAAAGGAAAACAAAGGGGGAAAAACTGTACAAGGAGGGGCATATCATGCTGTTATATAACTATGAAGCTTTGTGTAATCTGACATTTGAAGAGCTACTGCCTGAATGTGAAGACGCTTTAGTTGGAACATTTGCATATTTAACTTTATATTACTAATCCATAAGAAACAGATTAGAAGCAAATATATCAATACCTTTTGGCATTCTGGAGAGAGGTGGGTCACAACACTCCATATGAAACCCCCTATCACAGGAGTCACAGAAAAGCATCTCATCCTACACACAATGCAACAAATTAGGCAGGAACATATTTTTCAAAAAACACATTAACAGAAATCATAAGTAAGAGTGTCACATCACAGAGGTACTTACAGCATTTTTCCCCTGAATTTGACAGGAACTGCATGTTTTGCATTCAATACACTGCCATCGAAGTGCTTTAACATTTGCAGTCAAATCAGTTGAGAACTTCAGACAGGATGGATGGCCTTTGAGGAGACATTTCAAAAAGAAAGGATAATTTAAGTGTTGGTAGCCTATCCACAGAATCCCTTACATTTAAAAACAAACATTAGCTAGTGTCTAGTTTTGGGAAACCAAAAATCCAAAAATCACAAAAGAGTGAAAAGTCAAAACAAAACATGGGACAAACAAAAAACACAGGAGGTTTCCTGACAATAACTCGGCCTTAAATATTTGCAGATGGTAACAATGAAGTCACGCATAAAGATTTGCCAGAATTGGTGTTTAAAAGCGCTGTATTATCAAACATTTCTGAGCGGCTAATTAAAGATAATTTGATCCTAACGAGGCAGAAACGGTATGTGTTCACAATATAATGGCGCTCGATCCATTATAGTCATGTATAGGAATGTCTGCACCTGTCTCCAAGGACCACAACCAGCTGTGTTTTACAGTGAGAACGCCTCTTTCTGTACATTTATGAACACTTAATGAAAACCACCCGTGTTGTTCAGTCAACGTCAGCCATAAAAATGTCACCGGGAGCACAATTCCTTGTGGCATTTGAAAATAATTGTTCAAAGCAAATTACTACATGAGAAGAGCAGGCAATTTAACAGCAGCTTGGGAGGAAAAAAATATGGCAAGCATGCTACCTTGGGGTGCAAAACCTACATCGTACAAACTAGCACAATTTGCTGCCCTGATCCATCATTAACTACACCGAAAGAGCACTTTCACTGCTTGTGCTACTCAAATCCATAAAAAAAGGTCTTACCACTGCTTCCACAGTCTGCACATGACAGCAGTTCTTCTGGCCTCTTGTCTCGATTGGACTCCTTCGTGCCCAAACAGAAGCTGCATATAGGTATTGGGTCAGCACGAGGCTGGAGAGGGAAAAGAAAGAGAAAAACATTTATTTAATCTCCCACACAAAGTTATTTCAGACAATATCTGATCATTCTAAATTCCAGTGTATGTAAACTAAGGCAAGATCCGAGCCGATTCAATGCCACACAGAAGCAATCAAATATTAATGTTGCAGAACGCTGAGTGACATTAAAAGACTGCTGATTAGACGTATGAATACCGACATGTGGCTCTGTGAGCTTTGTTTGAATATTTGGTGTCAAATCTGACAGGAAGTTACAACTTCTGGGAGGAGGCTAATTGTTAAGCTTATGATTAGAGATAACACATCCTGCACAGCTCCAGATATAAATAAACCTTCTGGCATAATCTCCCAAAAGACATGGTGACCTTCTTATCAGTTACATGCAGCCCTGAGGCGCAGCCCAAAAGAGCATTCGCCAGGCCATGATTCTGAAATAGCCAATGTACTTAGAAGAGGTTGCTGAAAACACAGATGATTAATTAAAAAAACCAAAACAATTCAGGCCTGCATCATTGTGCTGCCCCTAGCAGAAACGCAGACGAGTGGGTAGTGCAAAAAGTACTTTTGCTCGTACAAGCAATGAATAACAACTTCACAGAGGTGACCTCAGTCAGAATGTGGGTAGGGAAAGCTACTGATGCCAAAAAGATGATGAGGTGGAAAAAAAACTTGAACATATTTCTAGACAAGACCATATTGTCTCACCTTCAACACACACTGTGATACGGACCATGAAATGTACGCTAACTGAAGTCTACAACTGTGGATGGTCCTGCTCACTGTTCACACGTGGATTTTTGGCAGATTCCACAATTAGCAAAACTCGCTTCTGCTTTACTTTATGGGTTAAACAGGAAACTGAGCAGATTCAGACAGAATACTTATTAAAAAAGGCAGTCAAGAACAATATTGAAAACATTTATCTCTGCAATCGACATGCAGGTTTTGCCTTTAATACTTTAGAACATTAGAAAAACACAGGATGCCTTAAATGAACCAATAAAAAGGAAAGCAATGGAGAAGCAAGTAAGCCAAGAGTGACCAAAATGTATTTGACTTTATTCTAATATTAATATGTCCAGAAAATGGTTGTTTTGTAAAAGGGCAGATTTCTACATCTAAATAAACAAGAGGGAGGGGGGATTCTATCACAAAACACTGTGTGGTATATTCCGAGCGTCTCTGGTTCACAATCTTCTTTGAAAATCATTCAGAGATTAAAAAATTTGCCATTGCATGAACAGAAAAATGTGAGTGCACCCACAATGAAATGACTAGGCTTCAAGTGACTGGAACCTCATACATTTTACAGGTTAGGGAGCTTATTTAGTTACAGGGCTTCTTATCTGTCAGAGGCAAACAATCTGTGTAGCACATAATTAGGGCTCTGTAGAATGGAGACATTCTTAACACAAATATTGAATCATAAATTCAGATAATGTGCATCATTATCTGTTCTGCGCCAGGAGCAAAAACTAAAGAGACCATCCTAACTTTCCTTGGTTGCAGCAAAACAAACTGATGACTGTTATGGTAACAGAAGGTTACAGAGCAAACATTTCAGCTGCGTATGTGACCACAGCAGCAATTTAGAACACCGTCAAGAAACCGTGCGGAAGCTGAACTGAAGTAAACGGCTTGATAGGTCAAACCACATGACTATTGACGAGGACTGAATGTGCATTTCCTGCAACATAAAACTGCAAAATGCCAAGCTCTGACAAATGGGATACACAGGACCAACAAGATGATGCATCACATCATAACAGATCTTTTAAGGTATTACTCCATGTAGCGGATTTAAAAGTAGCAAGAATATGTTGGGTTCAGCTTACGGTAGCACTAAATCATGGTTAAATTAACTCAATATCCCAACAGCTTTCTAGTAACAGCCTACCAATGGGTTTACTATATCCCATTCTAAACACGAAACATGAAATGACACATTTTGATAATGAAGTGTCTGTAGGAGTTAATGAACAATTAGTGAGTGGTTATTTACAGAAAGGGAGGCAAAAAGGGCATTTCACTTCGTATTAATACATAATACATAACCAGGCTATGATGATGTGCTACTAGATGAGCTGCTTGTGTAGACACATCTCTGCCCACGCCATTTACCTACTTCTTGTCTATATATGAGTACACAATTACCTGATATAAACTGCTCCTTGTATTTTTGTTGCTTATGGTGGGAGAGGGTTTATTTTGGTCAGCAATATTCCAGCCAAGCCATGGTCACATATACTGTACAAGGTGCCTCAACATGAAAGTGTCTGGATTTCCTGAAGCTCAATCATTAGAAAATAAGAGAAATATTTTGGTGCAGAAGCTACAGAGGCTAATTTAGATGAAATACCAAGCTAAAGCCACTAGTAGAGCTTTACAGTGATAAACCAAGATGACTCACCAAGCTCTACAAAGGATGATGACATTGTGTTTGTTGAGAGGACACTGAAAATACTGAAATATATGCACAGTGCTTTGACACTACTCAACACCACCTGAGGTATTTCATCCAGTTACAGCCACTACCTGCCATATACCTAACATCACGTAGAGCATAATGTTCTTAACTAATCCTAACTTTTAGCTGGGTTGTAACGTTGGACAGTTTTCATTCCCAATTTTTTTGCCGGTTGTCTGCGATGCAAATTAACATCGGGAACCAAAAAGAGTACTCAGATGTGTCTACTGCAGAGATTTACCTCTATTCACTATGACCCCCAATTATTGGATATACTCTATTCACTATGACCCCCAATTATTGGATATACTCTATTCA
>JBBKCR010000141.1:16334403-16344405 GCA_037577295.1 Ladigesia roloffi | reverse complement strand
AGTTATGAATGGAGGGGGTTGTGTGTGTGTGTGTGTGTGGGGGGGGGGGTCAAGTGAAATTACTGCAGGACTACTGATCTGATAAAAAAAAAAAAAATCCCACAAATATTAGTTCAGACTGGAGATAATCCAAGGTTGTCGTAATTTTTTGAGATTCAGACAATATACAAATAGATGTAATTTAAGGTTTTAAAATAAATTTAATAAAAGATATTCACAAAAAAATGTCAGGAAACTGAATGGAAAGAAGTGCAGGACTACTTATCATGAAATAAACCATAAATACTGAATCAAAATAGTGATAATCCATGGGGTCTCAGCTGTATGAGGACCACACATATCAGTTGTTAAACTTAAAGTGGCTTTATTCTTTATAAAGCGTTTTAGACCAGTTTTATCACACCTGCATGCACTGCCCACCTTCTCACCAAAACTACCACTCATATAAACTCCAACATTAGCCGCAGCTGCTGATTACACACTTGAACCGATCTACTGCTGTTAACCAGAAATGCGATTGCTCATCACTGATGATGTCTGTACACCAAGGCCACTTAATATTAGTCTCCATAGTGATATTCTTTAATTCTCACTCACTATCCGGTGTTGACAAGTGGAGGATGAGTTCCTCTTATGAGTCTTGGTTCTCCCTGTGGTTTCTTATTTCAGATTTAGGTTTTTTTCCTTAACTCGGTTGTCTTTGGTTTGCTCACTAGGGGCTCGGACCTAGATTCTGTAATGCACCTTTGGAACAACATCACACCTCTCAGAGTGGGGGATTTGGTTAAGTGAACTTTGTGGTGCCAAATCAAACCCCCAAATGCCCCCAGAGGTCGACCTTAGGAAGCCCTTCTTTAAACTGCTGATGATTAAGGTTACACTCAAGTGTTTGTAGGTTCATCCCAAGTGGTGCAGACTATTTCGCACACAGCCCTGCATCTATAAATTAATCCAACATTTCCATAAGATAATTGCTGAGAGTGTAAACTTCACTGTCGAGTCCAGCCATTGCAATGTAGTGGCAGATTGAGATATGGCTAATAGTTCCAATGTACTGCTTCATTATTTATTTATTTTTATTCCTGTGCCTCAAACTGAAACGCTAAATGTAGCACTAAATAAAACATGAACCACATGGGAAACAGCTATATTTTGGCAAGAGCCTTCTCTGGCTCCAAGCAAAACCACTCTACCTCTCAGCTGTGTGTGTTCATGTGAATGTTTTCACTGATTTACACTTCAACAGGTTAAACTCCTTATTGCTAACCTGAGGTAAAGTACTAATATCTGATAAGAAACAGTTAGTAACCAATTTTTCACCCCATTCCTGAGTTTAACCCACTAAGCCTGGGGAAAGATTAAATTGGAAAGATTTGGCAGTATGTGAGACTGATAAACACAAATATTTAGTTCTTAAGTAACACTATTAAAATACTACTACATCTTTTTATTGCTTAGTTCCACCATCTAGATCATTTTTAATAACACAGATTTAAAACACACCCTCACACGAATAATGAACGATGGCTGCAAACCAGTTAGCATTATGTAAAATGGACAACAGAACATGCACCCATTAGCGCTAATTTGTGGTTAGCCAGAGGAGCATTTTGGCCTCACCTTGAGAGCTTTATATCGCAGATATGAAACAGATGACATCACTTAATGTGCCATGGTTTTCAGCCGTTTCCGTCACACCTGAATCTTGAACATACCACAAAGCTAATTAGCCTAGCAGCAGATAATGTGGCCAACCAGCACTTTTCCACCGTTGATGTTGTACCATTCATACATCTCATGGCTACTGTAGAAATGGAGAGATATCCCAGCTCTTCCTGAACACTTCTAAAGAAGCAGGATTAAAGTTGACCAGTATTTTGGCTTTTACTTTTTCACTTGTGCTCACTCAAAGATGAGAGCAGTAAAGTGTGGGATTTACGAAATAAAGTAGAATAAAATAATCGACGGATTTCATAAAAAAAACTGAGCAGTTGTTTATTCTTAAAAATACAGAACATGGTAAATACAGAATAATTATTCCAGAATATTTAAAATCTCTTCTGCTTCTACTCTGTGACACGTTCTGGGGATAATGCAAAAACATCACAAATTTGCACACTGATTCTTTTATACTTATATTCATCTTCATATGTCCATATTTTATTTATTTTACTGCTTTCTTTTCGAACTATGTTTGTGTCCTATGCTGCCAACTTAAGAGGGGCTAAACAGTGTTTCATTGTTCCTGCAACACTGACAACAGAGATCCATCATATCTTTAAACCAGGCTTTGGGAATCATGATCTTGTTATGGATAATGGAGAAACTTGGTCCAACCACTAGAAATGGAAGAAATCTGTATTTGTTTCATACTACTGTTTGTATCTGCAGTCTGTACTACATGGTGAGGGCTGTCAGTCTATCAAAGGTCAACTATCAAAGCAGAAAATGTACTTCAGAGGCAGCATGGGTGTGTCTTGGAACCGAGTACAGACATATGAGTTTGACTTCGCTATGAGTGGACTACATATATTAAGCTCACAGGTCATGCTTAAGTATGCACGCACTGGGAGCGGCCAGCACATGAACATATTTTGTACCGCAGTCTGACAGAACCTGGATTTGCAATGAGCAGAGTCACCAGCTTCAGCCAGAGAGGGACAAAAGGACAGCTGTATTTTCAGTTCTCCCTGATGATGGCCATGAATAGCTGCTGCTAATCCCATAACACAGACAACCTCTTGCAGGCTTGCCCCTCTGATCAAGGGGACGACAATGAGAAGGGGACGACAGCTCCAACTGTATTCTAAGCAGATGAGGAGATGTAGGAACTGGACCAGTGGTGGACTGGTCCTGCCCCATGGAAAAAAGCAGTGTGTGATGAAATGAAAGGCTCTGTTTCCACCCTGTTGTGACTCAACCCTCAGAAGTGCCAGTTACCACCAAAGCAAGGTGCAATTTTACACAGTGAAACTGATTTATCAGTTCCACTGAAAAAAAAAAAAATCAAATAAATTAAAGGAAACAATACATCCTTCATATTTCACCAGTTGATTAAGGCCAATATACTTTCTTCCCACATTTAGAAGGATTTGGGTTTATTGTTTCAATGAACTGACAAATAGACAGTCCTTTCACTCAGTATCACATTTGTGTTCTTGATATAATTTGAATTCGAGTGTTATTGTTCTTGTTAAATTGAAACACTTGATGTCAATAATGAAAATATGAACATTCATCCTAAGATCATTTTCAACAACTCATCACAGCTGAAGAATGGAAAAGCTCTTTTTGCATATTGTAATCCACATCAGTCCATTCCATGAAATACAAGACAAGAAACTGAAGGAGGTGATGAATCTGTTTTAATTGCGTCAGTCATTAAGAGGCAGTGCACTCCGGCTGCAAAATGCAGCTGTCTTCACACTCCACATAACACACACACACAGACTCACACAGAGCATCCTCATGTCCATTATCACAAAGGTAAAAGTGAACATTCACAAAATTGTTTGGCATTTTAGAGCACGACTGGCCTTTAAAAATACTGAAATGTCCCTTAAAAGTACAAAACAACACAAGTCGGTAAGGTGCTGCTTTCCTGGAGAGCTAGGCCTTTGGTAAAAACTCGAGTAAAACGTTTTCTGGGGAGAAGCTGATTGTTACGGTTCCACCTGACGTCTTCAGATGTTTTCAGCACGGGGGACAAACAATTTCGCTAAAAACAAATGGCTATTTATAGCAACAGTGGGCAGCAAATGTTGTAAACACAAGTTTGTTATGAAGATAAATGTTTACATGATTAGATCTAAAAGTGGGACTGGCAGCTATGGAGCAGAGGCACAGCTGTCTGAATGCGAGGGGGTCGAGGGAGCGGGGCAAGGGAGGAGAGGGAGGGAGGGGGGTTGGGATGGATGTTGAGGGAAGATGGGAGAGAGAAAAGAGGATTAAAAAGTCAATTATAAAAGAAAAGAAAGGCATCAGTCCCGTAGGCTTAGAACACGAGGGAGAAGTCCACTCGTCGTTTTCAATGGAAGTCGGGCTTCTCTGGAAACGTGCAGCCTGCGTGCCTAATGATGACGTTAGCAGCATAGTGTCCTGCACGGATACACTGCTCCAGAGACTTCTCCTGCACCAGCTTTGACAGGAAACCTGCAAACACACACACACACACGAGGATATGAATGGGGGGGTGCTTTCTAAGGAGAGACTTGTCACTGTACTAAAAGTGGGTGGACAACTTTAATCCTAATTAAAAGATGTACACAGAGACACACACACACACACACACACACGTTCATACATGTCCAGCTACAGTGTTGTGCACAAACGTGTTCACTGAACGATGTTCCTATTTTTCGTGAACTTGTTCATTTTTTGAGCTCATTGGTTAAAAAAAACAAAAAACTATGAATGTGAACCAGTTGATTTTTATATGAATTAACATGAGACTTTTTAGAGGATTTAGGCATTATTCTTTGCTATGTATAAACTGTTATATTTGTTTATGTTTATCAATCTATTGTACTATTTATCTTATTTTCTAGTTACTGCACTCAGAAGTGATCAAGTATTTAATTCCTCTGCAAAATGTATAGTGTAGTATAGTCTTGAATAGTTAAAATGGCTTATTAATGGTTTATAATAAGGTTATAAATACTTAAAATACCAATAAGTAGTTAGCATACATAACTGAGCTGTTCTGTTTTATATGAATTGTATAAAGCCGACGTTTTATTGACAGAAAAGAGAGAAATGGAGAAGATCAGTTAAGAGAAGACCTGAAGATTTACAGTATAGATCAGGGCTGTCGTACTCCAGTCCTGGATATAGACCAATATGCACCACTATTTTGCAAGCAACAGGTCATTTTGTGGTGTCTCTATTTACTAATGTATTTAAGGTATTAATGCCCTAAGTAATAAACATTAATAATATATTTAAACCATTTATAAATTGGACTAAATTGGTGTTCTAACTTTAACATATTTTATTCAGTTTTACACTGTTTGAAATCAGCATCTTGCCTTCATATTATGTTTTTTTGGTTGGTTATACTTTGTGGGGATGTGAAGTTTTGCTAGGACAGTGCTGATATGCAGATAATATGCACTTACAGATGACACACCCAGACACAGTGCACATCTAAGCAGATGTGTGGTCTGGAATTGATTTTCTTTTCTTTTTTTTTTTGCAAGCATGAGTACTTTTCCCTTCTCTGAGTGAAATTAAATAAATCAGGCTTGGAGGGGGTAAAGAAAGGTGCTGGCAGAGACACCCTCAGTGATGTGCGATACAGAACTCCTCCAGCAGCCCTCAGGCTCTGAACCCTCCCACCTAGATCTCTGCACTCCGCTGCAGCGCTGAACGCATTGAAAAACAGCTGGCAAATTCATTTTCCAACGCGCTGCAGCGATGGCCTCCAACCTCTTGTTGGAACGGATAAAGGAGTTAAAAAAAAAATCGATACGACATTTGAGCAAACACGCTCACAGCTCTATTAGTCTCAGGGTTATCCTGGATGAGCTACAGGAAGACAGGGTAGCAAATCCGACTCATGGCCTTTGAATGGCAGCAGAGCAGGTACAGGACCCACCGATAAAGGCATTATATAAAGACCGTCTATGGGGGACACAAAGGGCCCGAACACACAGCAATACAGTCATTGCTATTTCTGCTTTTTCATGAGAAGCAAATAAGTTTGACAGATGACTTCACAGCTCTGTCTGGTGTAGACAGACAGACAGACACACACACTGCTTGTATCCTGAAACACACTGTTATTACTGGAACCCTCAGAGAACAGACCACAGCAGTGGAGCATTTAGAAGTCCCATTAGTCCATCCTGAAAGAAGATCCTTTTATCTTCTTAACTTGGTAGTTACACTGTGCTACATTCTGTAGTGTGAAATTAACCAGTTACAGTACCATTCATCTTAAAGCAACTATGTATTAAAGAACTTCTATTAAATAACATTTATTACAGAACCATGCTGCCCTTATTGTTGGGTGGAGTACGACTGTTTTGTACACAAAAGCTAATTAAGAATGGAATTCAAAAGCACGTATTTAAGAAAACGTGACCAACAGAAAGGGTGTTCCTATTGATGGACTTGCCTTCTTGTGAGAAAATGTATTTTTTTAGATATGAACATCAATATAAATTCAAAGATTTTCCTTATAGATTTTAGGGCTCATATTAAAATTCATTAACTTTATTTTATGTTTTTAATAGAGGTTAAATGACTAATGTTCTCAGTCACTAAAACCAGTGTTTATACAGCCATTTAGCTCACCCACCCACAAGTTATATGTAGATTGAGTCGAACTCTGTGTTCCTTCTTGAAAAAACACACAACAGCCAATCAGGAAAGAGCTCATCTACATATATCAGTCTTAAAGCTACACTAACCTAAATAGTTACATTTTCAGTGTAAAAAAGACATTCAATAATGGTCATGTAAAAGTGCAATAAAAACATCAAACGGTTTCCTTTAGAGGGAAACCTAAAAAATAAACTGACCTCCCATTGGTGTACACTCAAAATGAATTAAAATGTGCGAATCTTCAGTTTACATCACATTTATGTGGTATACACTGTTGTTATTACAAAATATAAACTGAAAGCAAACGTAATTGTGTATGTAACAATGTAATTAGGTACAGCCCTTAGTAATAAACATTTTTGATGTTTGTATGTGAAAGTAATGCGCTCGAGGAACTTGGAACCATACCTCCTACAAAAGCATCTCCAGCTCCGTTGGTGTCCACAATTTCCTTCTGGTCAATCTCTATGACAGGGAATGTGTCCACCTTGTCACCTGGGAAGAAAAGACTGGAGGTTAGTTAGTGTGCAGACACTTATTACACACTCAGCCGAACAGCCAATCAGCTTGTCCCGAGGCCCTTTGGCAAGCGCATTTGGATTTTTCAGAACAGCCTCACAATTACGCTCTCCGAAATAAATCTGCTGTCAGAAGTGGTTATAAAAAAATAAATAAAAACTGCACAATTCATATTGTTTACTACATTTCAAACCCTCTCCCTTTCTTTCATGGTTTCTTGTATATGTAGAAGGCCACTGCGAATAAAACAGCAACCATTACTATGACAGCCCGCACACCTTGTCAGGCCGTGTTGGTGTTGAAACTAATTTTTCACAAACAAATGCAGTGAGCATGGCGCTAACAATCAGTGGCACAGCAGAGGCAGGGACAAGCTTGAGCTACAGAGCTAATGAGAAATCTGCAGGGACAGAGCTGAATGACGGAGACAATAAAGAACAGAAGAACAGGCCATTTGCACAAGCCAGAGCTCACTAAGGCCTTGTACTCCAGAAGAGGCAATTGTTTCGCTTGGCAGTATTTAAAAGAGAGAGCTCTTAAGCTTAAAGAGATCCTCTCTCTAAAATAACATTCGGGCACAATCCGTCCCATCGTAGACCTACATTCACTTTTAATGGTCTTCCAGGTCCTTGGATTCTGACTGAAAACGTGCACAGAGGGTCTTCAGTCTTCATGACTTCCCTTCTGTGAAGCTTTCCTCACTCCACTGTTCTTTTCCACACATGCACGGGGTCCCAACGTTCCTGTTTTATTTATGGCATTATCAACCATTAGAGTGCAATGAGGCTCACTCTGAGCCAGAGGATATTGCCGTAACTTTGTGAGGCTTTGCAGTAAGGAGAACACTTCAGCGAGCCTAATCTTTGATCCTGTTTGGCATTTTGAGAACACTCTGAAAAAACTCCATTTACAGCAACAGCCTGGCAACAGGGCGGCAACAGGGCGGCAGCAACATGACTGATTTTCCTTTGGAAATTCAGCTGTTTACACAGCTCTGCACCCTTCCAACAATATCTCGAAACAAAATATAAAGGCAACTAAGCCTATAGGCCAACTTTATTTAAGCCTATTGAGCTGATAATACACTCCACATTCCACAGCAATCCAACAGCGTAAGCCTACACCTTCTAATTGTTCGTAGTGGGTGTCAAAGACCATCGCTGCATGGAGAACTCCAGAGAAAAGCTCATAAACAAACAGCAAAGGGGAGCAAAAGGCTTTAAAAAACTGATGCAACAATAAGCACTCGAGACGTCCGTGTGCGCGAGCAGTTTTTTCCCCCCCGAACGAGGCAGCCGATTGTGTCTTTGATAATTAATTACACAAAAAAAGCAGATCCTTTTAGAATCAGCTAATTAGCGGCAAAACGACTTTGCCTAATTAATGCGGGCGACGAAGCATGCTCACCCGCCTTCCTCTTGAAATGATTAACTAGAGAATCTTACATGTGAATTAAGTTAGAAGTAACTCATGATCTGTCTGTAATTTTGCAATTAAAGATAAAAATACTTTGCTGTTTGGACAAAACAGGTACGCTCCCCCTTTCCCCTGCGCTCAGCAAAACAACTAAAGTGTGCGTGTGCATTAAGCTCAATCTTACTGTATTATGTGGTGGAATAAATGACCAGACAGTAAGTGTATGCTAAGTGAAACTGCATGTGGTGCCTTCCTCTGTTCTCGCGCTGACCTGATTCTACTTCCTCCTATGACTCAAAAACAAAGTAGTCTGAAAACCCAAAGAGGGAGGGAGAGAAGGGGGCTGGAAGCAAGCTGTAGCCTGACAACATCCAGTAGATTAGCCATTAACAGGCCTCTGCAAAGCAGCAGATATAGATACTGTAAATACTGGAGGCTCTACATCATTTGATGTCTATATTCCATTAATACTTCAGTAGGAAGCAAATGGAGCGGATGGAAAACGGCCAGCGACAGCGGAAAGTCTGCGCAGCGTGACCTCTGCCCTCTCTGACAGCAGATTGCACAAACCCGAAGCATGCTGGGACGTCCTCCATAGCCGCGTAGAGGTGACTCATCAGGAATAAGAGCGACTTCTAAGAACAAAAACATTACGACACATCTGCACTGCCATCGCAATCACACCCACAGCAGTCGGCTTCCACAATAAAAACACATTAGCCTCACAGAGCTTACACAACACCAGCAGTGCCTTAGCAGCTCTGCCACGGACTCACTGCCAAATGCAATGAAAGATACCTTAAGAAATCAAAACAGCCTATAAACCCTCAACGAGTGAGGAGGCATCTGAAGTTAATTTAGGGTTCAGAGCGAAATGCTGGAAAGCTGTGGGAGAATGAGCTACATGAACTGTCCCCCCTTCCATCTTGGTAAACAAGGCTGAACTTGCACATGTGCATGTCCCCCCCACATTGATGTTTTAATGGTGCATGGTGCTCTAGGTGGTTCCCATAACCTCACTTTGTCTTCTACAAGCTGCATCAATTGATATGATAATGGCGGGAGGACGTGAGAAACGAGAGGGGCCGAGCTGAAGGACATTCTGCACTCTCTCGGAGGCGTCCAACCACTTGGGTGCCAAATGGTGTTCAGGAGCCTTTCTCCACTCTCAATGGAGACAATGGCAAGAGATTCAGGGAATGGAGGCAAGAAGCAGACGCTATGGAAAAAAAAATCCTCCAAATCCAGGCCACTAATTGGGCCAAGTGGATGTTTTCAGAGCAATTCATCATGCTGTCCATCAGTCAATACACATAATAGTAAAAGAAATCATAATAATAACAAGACAAGTGACTTAATACTCTCCCCATGGGGTATTTTGTGTTTAGATAATCTAAGCGCTGTGCACTGAAAATGTGTAAGACAGAATGGCTGTGGCAGCCTTAGGGTGATAAAAAGTTCAGCACGTGGAAAGAAATGATTATATTATGAAGACGAATCACTTCTTAACTGAGGATCTGCTGAGGCCGCGGGCCCAATGTGAACAAGGGCAATTAATTCAAGCATGTGACAGAGCAGCAAAGCAAAACCTAATAATAAAAAAAGTAATAATAATAAATAAAAACAATATATAGATATATATATATATATATATAGAGATATATACACACACACACATATATATATATATACACACACACATATATATATATATACACACACACATATATATATATATAC
>JBBKCR010000141.1:16184574-16197709 GCA_037577295.1 Ladigesia roloffi | reverse complement strand
TATCCAAAGCGACTTCCATTCCTAACTACAGGGGACAGTCTCCCTGGAGCAACTTGGGGTTAAGTGTCTTGCTCAGGAACCTAGTGGTGGTGCTGGAGGTAGGATTCAAACCCAGGACCTCATAGTCCAGAGGCAATTATCTCACTGAGCTACCTCCACCCCCAAGCTATGGCATGCTGGCTTCCACACTCAAATAGTGCACAGTATGGGATTCTTCACATGTTTTACGTGTAAAGTGTCTATTCCGTCATTTATGATCACACCACAGTACACAGTGTGAGCAGCATAGTTTCTCTTCATTTAGCCACTTCACCAAATGAAGCAGCAGGCACCCAGGAACACAGTCCCCATGGGTAGGGGTAGGAGGGTGGGGTGTAGGAACAGTACCTTTCTCAAGGAATCAGAGTGCAGATGCAATGCAGGGGCCTTCTGAATGCAAGGGCAACTCCCTAATCAGTAGGCCAGCTTATCCATTCTGGTAAAGAAGTGGTGTTTTCATAACTTGGTGCACTACATATGAGACCAAACCACAGTGGCAGTATGGTTGGTGGGTTTCGTTATGTTTCTTAAACTCGTGGTTCACACCATAATGGAGGAAAACTTTGAATATGATGTTGATGGTTTTTACAGTCCATTGTTACAGCAAGAAAGGGGAAAGGACAAAAACATGTATTAGAAGCAGCAAAACCAAAAAGAATTTAAGCTGTATAATAGAAGAGAAGTTTAAAATAAAACTAATATTATACAAACATATGTGTATGTCTGTCCATACATATCAGTAGGGGAGGGCCGTGACACAGCTGTTACATCGTTCGTCTGAACCCTTACCCTAGTTCCATTCGAAGCTGTGTGTGTGTGTGTGTGTCTGAATTCGGTATGCAGTTTTGGAGGCTGAGCTGCATAACAAAAGCCACGTGGTGATGGATTGCAACCGGCACGAACCTCTGGACTCAGCACCCCACATGGCCATGGCCAACGACCTCATGCACAGTTGCACATATTCCTATACACTTGTCTGAAATGATATCGGTAATTGCTGCAGAAAATATACAAATATGTTCCTACATTTGCTAAGGAGCTTTAAAACTGAGAAAGGAATATCTACGAACCACCTACACGGTCCACCTTTTAGCTTGTAGCTAGAGTACTTAGCAATAGCTAACCCGTGCCCACATGCAGAATAAGTAGAATCACGCTGTGATTTTCTATGCTCAGCTAGACTGCATGAAAATAAACTTAATGGCTGCAATTATTGTGCAAGACAAGCGGGACTTGTTGCAGGAGCACCATGTAAACAACAACACAAAGCTCTAGTAAGGGGCAGGACATGATTAAGCTAACAGAGAGATAGATTAAATAATAAGAGAAGGGATTTTTGTGACACAGAGCCCTGGAGAGGCTGGAGACTGCAGAGGAACCCAAAAAGGAGCATGTCACTTGAAGTATACAGCCTGGACTCAGACGAAGAAAACTCACCAAGCCAAAGAGTTAACTTACCTGATCTCCTTCTCTTCGAGTTTGATTTTCTTAGCTTTGGGTTCCCCTGTGGCCATCGTTCACCAGTCTGTCCACCGAAGCTGGTCCCAGCTACCTTGCCTGCACGTTCCGGAGTGTGAGAAGGATCTGGAGGAGAACCAAAAAACCTTTAGTACAGAGTAGAGCTGCCCATATCCACTGCCGGAGCACAAATACACCAGAAACCCATGTATAACTTCACTTAAAACCATTCACTTACATCGATTTTGACTACATATTTAAAAAATAAAGCTGTTAAACACCTGTTTTTTACTTGTTTTCTCCTCTACAGCAGGTGGAGAAGACACATTTCCAGCTAGTTTTTTCCAAACAGAAGCTTCCGAGAGCTGTAGGCTGCCATATTGCCACACAGGACTTTTTTCTGTTCTCACCTCTCTAACAGTCGAAAAAACAGGTAATTTTCACTCGTTTTACTTATTTGAGATGCTTTGCTGTCAGTTTCTCTCTCGTTTGACCTCTTAAAATACATAGTTCTCGAATGAGTAGAAAACCAACAGAAAATGATCAGTAAACAGCATAGTTAACTTTTAGCTCGAGTAAAGTGGAACAGCAGACAAGCTGTCATTTGTAGCCTAAGACTAACATTGGATTGACTAATAAGGTACTAATGTGTTAATAAGTGCTTGCAATGTGTAATTGAATCGGTATGCCGGGGCTTTATATATTTTAATGGAGCAGAGAAGAGAAAATAGCAAATAATATGTGTTAGCTAGGAAGCTAATAGTCGTCACAAGATATTCTCTAACAGCTGGAGCACCGCAAAGATAATGACAACCTGAAACTTTTAATTTTCTGAACTTTACCGCTGACGGGCATTTTTTACGTAGTCAAAGATTTATAGTATAAAATGTTAGCAAAGCTTACTTCATAACTTCTTAATCACGCTATTAGGTTTCTAAATATTTCACATTATTTTCATTATCATATTAAATAATTAATGTTTATCTGTTTGTCTTTTGTTCCTCTATTATCTGTTGTTATTCTGCTTCCTGTACATTGTTCTATGTTCTATGTTCACACTGTACTATACTTATTATGTTATTTACTTTTTTTACTTTGTGAATTTTATACATTTTCTTAGTTTATTCTGAGTTTTCAGTTTGAATGAAAAGGGAAAAAGAAATTGCGTTGGGGGGAAACATTTATATAAGCCAAATGCCTCCACATTTATAAGCATTTTGGGGAAATTATGGTCTTTGTTTGCTTGCTTTTTAATCTCAATTTCATATTTACATTTCAACTACATACTCATCATGCAGTGTGGAATATGTTATTATTTTGCATGATCTAGAAACAGGCCAGATTTTTTTATTTCACTGTATGTTTTACTGTATAGCTCTTGAATCTTGAATCAAACCAGAAGCATCCTGAAGCATCTAAAATCTCCTTATTATGGCAGTTTATGTGTATTTTATTACATTTACAGATTATCCCAGCTTAAATGATCTTTCCTGAGAGTTTCCTACAGATAAAACCTATATTTAAGTACATGTGTGAGAGATATTTTGCACTGTCCCATTTTAGGCTCTCAGGTCATTTTTTCTGTTTTATTCTGTTGTTCTGATGACACAACCCAGGTTTTACTTTCTCACTTCCCACTTTCAAGCTGTAACAATTAAATTTAGGCTATAAGGATACTAAAAAATGATGGATCATCCCTAAGACCTCTTATTCTCTTTGCTTGAAGGTACTGGATGTACCAAGATGGTCGACTGTGTCTCTGAACTCTATTTGATGCTTTATTTTGTCTGGCTTGTCTTTTTTAAATCATGTTTTATATTTACTTGAGTTATTCCATCACCTTTTAATGAACTTATAAAAGTCTTATCGTGACTCTATTAGCATCTATCTGACACACAGATGAGAGGGAAAGTGGGTGTAATTAATTGATCAGCCTAATATCTGTATTTCCGTTTCTACAGAACTCGACATGATTCACAGTTTGTTCCTGATTAACAGTACTGGTGACATATTTCTGGAAAAACACTGGAAGAGTGTCATAAGTCGTTCCGTGTGCGATTACTTTTTTGAAGCTCAAGAAAAGGCGGGAGAACCTGAGAATGTGCCTCCTGTTATTCGCACTCCTCATCACTACCTTATCAATATCTACCGGGAGAAAATCTTCTTTGTTTCTGTCATCCAGACAGAAGTTCCTCCCCTCTTTGTCATTGAGTTCCTTCATCGTGTTGCTGAGATGTTTCAGGTATTCAGAAGAAACTCTTTTGAACTGTTGCATAAGTTGTCACACTGTAGTACTCTCAAAGTCAGAATTTTTTTTTTTATATGAACTTGTTCATACAAGAATGTGGTCTTACACAATTTATGACGAACTCTGATATTTCTTTTTACAGGATTATTTTGGTGAATGCTCTGAAGCTGTAGTTAAGGACAATACGGTAATAGTGTATGAGCTCCTTGAAGAAATGCTTGACAATGGCTTCCCCCTTGCCACCGAATCCAACATACTGAAGGAGCTCATCAAACCTCCAACGATTCTGCGCTCTATGGTCAACACTATCACAGGTATGGCTATCATGTAACAGTATCCTCCAGCAAAAGAAAAAGTCATATTTTTTAAATAACAAAGTTATTATATCAAGAGTTCCGTTGACTGTACTTGTATTCGTCATTTGTTCTTCTTAAAGCACTTTGTTTTTATTACTGTAAATCATATTCATTCATAATTCTATTTACCTACTTTTTCCAAAGTAAATGAGGGCACATACCAAAGAAAACTTGCGTGAATTAATTACACTACAATCTATGTATGGGTAACATCAGTATTTACATTCTAGCACTGCAGGAGACATCAGTTCAGTGTACAATGTACACTACGGATATGGGTTTACCATTAAAAATGTTTAAGGATTATAAGCTGAGTTTAAAATGAAATGAAATGTATTAACTTTAACTGTATGGGCAATAAACTGTTTTATTCAACACTATCACCCCTAAAACTATGGGCCCGGTAATGCACACGGCGCACCGTGCTTTCGCGACTTGCGCAACCCATCATTACTATTTTGTGCGAGTGCATCTTTCTTTTTTCTGGCAGAAATGTACGTTGTCAAGCTAGCAGATGGCTTTGCGCTGTGTCGGGCGTGTCACTGAAAAGAAGGGGTGTGGTGTGGCGCATAGCGCAAATTTAATATTTTATGAGAAGTGAAAGTCATTTCACCAATGACCAGAAAAAACCTGGTTAGTAATCATTCGCGCATTGTTCAAAGGCTATTATTTGGACGCCTGATGCTTTGGGATATGGAAGAGTTCACAAAGTGCGCACATGCGGCTTCTTTCATAAGCAGGAGCGAGCAGCAGCGCATATATATAAAAAAAAACATTGTCATGTGAAGTAGAGTTTAGATTATCTGCCGCGACATGGGCCGAGCCTGCCGTTGTCCTCGAGGTGGGCCGGGTCGGGCCGTGATCAAGCATTTGATTTTTTAAATCATTACTTAATTAGGCTATTTGGTTGAGGAGCTATGCCAAATTTATGAATATATGAATATTTTAGTAAAGTTAAATTGCTGCGTGTCATGCTCATCAGCGCTCCAGGTCCTGCCACTGGCCACATTACACCGGTCCTGCTGGGCTGTACTGTGCAGAGCTTAAAGTGCAACAAGGGGTTTGAAGATAAGAAGAACAAAATTAAAATGGGAGAATTAACTTTGTGCAAGTTTGGAGGAAAGTCGGAGGTATGGAACCATTTCCAGCAAGTCATGGGCAGGGACAACATGTGTCTGTTGTGTTTCCTATAAACTCTGTCTGACGCTGTTTTTAGTTAGACTGACGTGGCGTTCGGCTGCTTTCTCTCTTCAGCTGGAGTGCCCTGAGCTCTGAACATAAAACAATGACAATTCCATCCACACTCTGAATTTACAAACGGTTTTAAAGGACCAGAGTGTCCTCGGAGTGTGTGTTTAGGAACGCACCCACAGTTGAGAACATGTGTTAAAACGGCCCACGTATAAAAAAAAAAAAAAACACATTCCCAAAACACACAATAGCACACCAAAATAACCACAATAATGCAACTCCTGGCAATTACACAAAATAAATCCCACAGCAACAATAAACAACAAAAATTAGAATGTCACTTGTGGGAGCAGTGCATGCTGGGATAACCCCCCAAATCAGTTTTGCTTTTGCATTTGTGTTCCATTTGGATTTTGACAGCAGGGCTTGTTTTAGTATATTAGGGGACCAGATGGGTGGTATTTGGGTTAATAGGTTTTTTGGGTCTTATTTCTTTTTTTCTTTTTTTTTTTGGAGCAAATTCATGATTTCCAGTAGTTTGTCATTAGCAATATGTAGTGTGGTCTCTAAACATAACATTATGTCTGATTTAAAGAATATCCCTTTTTGCATATTTCAAGTACATATTTCATTTGTGATCCTCACAGGCAGCAGTAATGTTGGAGAAACTCTTCCAACTGGACAGTTGTCCACTGTCCCGTGGAGGAGAGCTGGTGTCAAATACACTAATAATGAGGCATATTTTGATGTTGTGGAGGAGATTGATGCCATCCTAGATAAATCTGGTATAGTTTTTCTGAATTCATGTTATTGTGTATGCATGAAAGAATTGCTTGGATGTTAGTCTTCATTTTTTATTAATTTTTTGTACATCTCATCCAAATTCATGTATATTTGAAACAATCATCATTTTCAGGCACAACAGTGTTTGCAGAAATCCAGGGAGTGATTGATGCTTGTGTAAAACTCACAGGAATGCCTGATCTCACATTGTCATTTATGGTGAGTCTGATAGTTTTACATCTGCATGATGAAAGCATGCCAATGCTGGGCTGTACTTTTTAAGTGTTATCCAGTGCTTCTGTCTTTTACATCACTCATCAGTGAGCAAGTTAAATCTTTAAGGATAGGTTGAAGAATAACCACCTGTGCCTGTTTTTTTGTTGCTGTAGAATCCCAGACTCCTGGATGATGTGAGTTTTCATCCATGTGTACGTTTCAAAAGGTGGGAGTCTGAGAGAGTTCTCTCCTTCATCCCCCCCGACGGAAACTTCCGACTTATGTCATATCATGTGAATGCACAAAAGTAAGACTCGTTCTTTAATTTCTTGACATTATAGCAGCAGCACAAAGGGTAAAACAGTGTGATGTTTCATGTAAGTGATTGTGTCATGTTTATCACAATAAATAAATATTTGAATGCAAGTATGGTATTTTATAGTTTGGTAGCCATCCCGGTGTATGTGAAGCAGAATATCAGTTTCTTTGAGACTGGATCATCAGGGAGACTGGAAATCACTGTCGGTCCTAAGCAGACTATGGGCAAGACTGTGGAATGTGTTGTAGTCACAATACATATGCCTAAAGTGGTCCTCAGTGCCAGCCTCACTGCAACTCAAGGCTCCTACACCTATGACCCAGTTACCAAGGTAAAGTCTGACACGAATCCTTTATCCACCATTCTAGAAGAAAGATCTTACACATAGAAAGGCAAAGCATTGCTTCCCCCTTCATAATCTAAAGACAAAGTGCATTTAATGCTTTAAACTATTAAAGGCTTTAATCTATTTATTTAAACTATTTTCCTTTGTATACTTAAACGTTTCAGCTGCTGAATGTAAGGTTCCTGAATGTTCCTATTGAGGTCACAGTAATTTTACATTTGTGTGTATGTATATGTACATATATATTAGAGCTGTAACGACACAACAAACCTACAATTCGGTTCGTTTTACGATTTTTGACTCATTTGCGGTGAAGGAGAGGAAAAGATCTGAGGCGCCATTTTGTTTGGAGACACCAACACAAAATTATAAACCAGTATTTGCTTAAATACCGCTTACTCTTCATTCATACTGAGGACATGGCTTCCAGGAACCGCACGAGAGTTGGAGGAGTCGACTTGTCTCTCTCCGATCACCGCTCCGTTCAAACAAAGGAAACGCTCTGCCCAGCTGCCCGCAGCCAAAAAACTCGCTCAAAACACAATAAAAACAATAACTCCGAGACTTCAGGGCAGATTTATCACAACCCAGCCAGCTTATAGACACTTTTAAGCCCAGTGTCAAACATTGCATGTACTCACAGCGAATCAGTTCAGCAAATAAAAGGGTCCATCCATGCTTGTGTGTTTGTAAACTGAAGAGAGGGCTCTTTGAAACCCGTACACCCTCAGCTATTGGTTAAAGAAAATAAATTGACGTGACAACCCTCCTTTTACGGCAAAAAACATATGTTTCTGGGTGGGAACTGGGTAAGAGTTGGTATCTGTGATTCCCCCTCCTCAAATTGCAACGCGGGTTCATTATTACAGACCTAATATATAATATTAGGTATTATTATATTATATTATATTATATTATATATATGTATATATAGGGGTGGAGACAAATACAAATACGGTATTCGGATTGGCACAAATAATGTGTTTTTTTTACGAATACCGTATTCGGACAAAATTTGTATTCAATAGTTTCCTATTTTCCTTTTGCTCTCTTCTTCTTTTGAATAGATTTTGGTGTGGGACATTGGGAAGCTAAACCAACAAAAACTTCCAAATATAAAAGGAAGTCTGAGTCTGCAGTCAGGTGCTCCTAAACCAGAGGAAAATCCCAGCCTGAACATTGACCTCAAAATCCAGCAGTTAGCTATCTCAGGTAAGTGATGGTTGCTGGTTAAAAGCTTCTAAGAACCAGTATGGCCCACTTTTAGCTTTAGCTTTATTAATTCATAACTGTCATTGAAAGTGATATGGTTACTAAACAGCAATACCTTCATAAAAGAAAGAAGCAAATATAATGAAGGTTCATGTGACAAGATTTTATCATAATATCCAAGTTTTTGTTGCTGTTGTTTTTGTTTTTATGTTTTATTTTATTTTAGAAAAAGTTTTTTCAGTTTGTTGGTCCACATTCATATCCGGTGAGATCTATTTACATACATATTGATTTATTGCATTTCTGTCTGCAGTGTAATTATGCTCTGTGTCTTATAGGACTGAAAGTGAATCGTCTGGACATGTACGGGGAGAAGTACAAGCCATTCAAGGGTGTTAAATATGTAACCAAAGCTGGAAAATTCCAGGTCAGGACATGAGGGAGTTTGAGGCTGTGTGTGAAGAATGTGTCTGTAAAATCATCAGTGTGCCAAAAAGATACTGAAGGTGCCATCACATATTTGACAAATCATATTTGTTTAGAAATATGTCATGCCGTGTGTGTTCAGCTTTGACCTGGGGAAAAAATGGGACACTGGTAGTACATGAATGCCTTATTCTGAGTTCTTAACTTTGACATTCCTTTTTTATTTTAACCAAGCCATTGTATGCTTGGACTAACACAGTTTTTTCCTTCTGTCCTGTTTTAACTTGAGGGTGCCTTTTGTTTTGGATATTTTGTTTGCCAGCTTTAATATCTCATTGGAGTTATAAAAAAGGAAAACAAGTGTGGCAAGACATTTCACTTTGTCATCTTCATCATATCGTCGGATGTACAGGGACTAATGACGGATTACACAAATGAATAATGCTCGATTATATTTTCTCTTTTATTTGTGCTTGTTTTAAGACAAGCCTTTGCCAAGATTGTATCTCAATGCATTACTTCTCTAACTTAGGCACAATGCACAATTCTTAAGTGGCCTTTTGAAGAGGGTATGAAACTTTTAGAGGCCTTTTTAAAAAGCACAGCTATGCCATATGCAGAAGTCACTTAGCCCTGCACGTGCTGTTATTCAAGCGTGGCACAGCTCACTGACCAGCAGGGGATACTTTTAGTCTCGGCTGGAGTTTTCAGTTTGGAGAGAAAGGGAAGGAGAGGTGGATTTATTTAGAGCTTTGGTCTTCATCAGTATCTGAAGCTTCAGCAAGAAATACACCATATACAGAAAGTAAGCTAAATATGCTAACTGTCCAACCACCACGTTAAGGTGCTAAAGCAGTAGTTCACTAGTTAACGGGCTTGCAACCATGTGGCAGGTGTCCAGGTCATGCTCTGCAGTTTTGCACACTCACAAGGGACACAGTCTTATTTTGTAAGATGTGCAACTTAAGGGAATACCTTAATTGCATTGGGGGGGGGGAAAGATGTACAAAAGCTGTATGCCTTCACATTTATAAACGGTTTGGGGAAATGATGGCTTTGTGTGCTTGCTTTTTTTATATCACTGCCACATTTACGGTACATGTCAGTTACGGATGCTTCGTGCAAAGTGATGCAGTTTTAATTGATTATGAGAATCAACAGCTATATGTTGCATTTCAGTGGTAAATTTCTATAACGGTAACTAGAATTAAAGCAGTTTACATCAACCACAGGTCATACACTGATAAACCACTTAAGTCAAGAATAGTTTTATTAATCTGAGGCACAGCAGATGTTTAAGAGACACTGAAAAACCAAATCAGCAGTAGTGTCATATGTACATTCATACATCGTATGTCTCTAAACCTGAAACATGCTATTACAAACATACAAAATTCGGCCCTGTAAACACGCACAATGAGGCACTATATAAGGGACTAGTCATTCTCTAAATGTGTACATTAATTGGAGAAATGATGCTGTGACTAGGCAGTGCACTTTCTGGTTGATGTTAAGATGACTTTAAACAAAACAACAAAACAAAAGACTGGTTGAGGCGATCAGCATTACAGAACTTTGATCTGCTAGTCCTTGTTTTGTCTGCATCTAACAGAACAGTTGCAAGAAACTAATCTTTTAGCGTTTTAAACATTTCTGACTTGAATTAACATGAATAGGCCACCTGGGTCTTGTACGACAATTACAAAACAGATACACATTAAAACAGTTGTCATCAAAAATCTATCATCAAAGCGGCTTTAAGTAACATTACTGGATTTTATGCTTGGAAACAAAACCAATCTTCAGTGAACACTATAGAAAGTCAATGTCCCAGTTCAACAGCAATAAATCTCCTTTTCAGCCAATTTCTATAGCTATTATATGCACATTACTATTAAATGTGGAAGCTACTTATGTTAAGGTTCTCTGGAAGCAAAAGTTCAGCTTGTTTTGCTCAATGCAACTTAACATTATATTGTTTGTTTATTTATGGAAAATTTTAGCTTGAAAAATGTAAAGCAAATCAGGTTAAAAAATACAGCTAGTGTTTTTTTTTTCAATTCTGCAAATACAGACTGCCTTGGAAGTTTTTTTTGCTAAATATCAGATATAACAGTTCAACTGTTGAATAATTTGTGCTTATTATCAAACATTTTCATTCTTTTACATTGGTCAGCACATACACACATACACGCACACACAATAATAATTTGAGTGTTGCTTTTAGAGTGGTTACAGTATTTCAGAAAGAATCAAAATAGTCAAAGACCCAGATATATGTTCTATAGTAGCATATCAGACATTGCCAAGTTCATTTAACTGTAACTAACAAAATCTTTGGCATCAACACATGAGGCATCCAAAACAAAAATGGCTGCACAAGAAGTCAAATCCCCTTTAAATAAAAGCTAAACAGCAGTGCTCCGAGAAACCGTGAAATATAACCTAACACAATCAGCTCAAGTGTGTAAGTAAAGCTAAATATATTCTCTCCAGTCGTGCTTTCAACTGTGTCGACCAAACACTCTGACTACGATAATCAGGTGCAGACAGCATTAAGAAATATAAATATATACATTTTCAATAAGAAACATTTCCTTCTCAAAACTAAAGAGTAAACTTCATGAACTCTTAAGATTCTTTGAGAGAGGCATCAAAGAAGTCGAGCCATAATTCTTAATACAAAATAGAAAAAAAAAACTCTTCATGCAAAAAAATATATATACCTGGAATTTGGATAAATTCTGGAAACCCAACATACCAAAAATATATATTCAAAAATCTTCATCTTGTGTAGTCCTACATTTAAACACAGTGGTGGGAGATAAAGGGACCAAAGAGCAAAACGTCAGGACTACGAAATAAAAACTGTTCCTGGACAAAGCAATCAGCAACGCATAAACTCATAAGTAACATTAAGTTGTTTATAATCAACGTCCATGATTGTATCGAAAGTGTCCTTTCATTCTCCACGTCATCCCCTCAGTCCACCAGAGTTTAGTGTTCTAAAAGGCAGGACAGAACATTAGAGGATATAATCCTCACGTTACTGGTACCAGGGGGTCTTTCGGACCCAGCGAAGAGTGAACCCTGCGTCTGTGCGGATCTTGATGGAGGCTGCTTCTGCCTCCCTCACCGTCTCCTTCACTGACTGCATGAGGTTCTGTGCGTTGTGGACCAACATCTCAGTAGCCTTTGAAAAAATGGAAAACACAAACATGTGCTTTACAAGTTGTTTCTATGCGTTTAATACACATCGTTATTTTAGGATTAAATACTAATACTAGCGATGGCATGATCCAAGACTGAGTATCAATATAGACAGAAAATGCTTGACTGAACATATTGCAAAATTGGATATGTAGAAATAAATCTAGAATGAAGCACCCACTCGCATTGTATTATATCATGTTAGTGTCTAGGACCCCCACAGGACAAAAGCTATGTATTATTCGAGTAGTTTTAGCACGATAGTGTACTTTAAGTTATGGTCATCCTCAGTGAAGGTTAAAACAGACTCCTTCGTGTGCTTCACAGATTAGAAAACAGAAATTATCTAACTGGAATTCTCTGTTTTAACATCAGAAAGGAAAAAAGAGGTCTAATCTGCCTGTTTTCCAAAGACAGTCTGTAAAAGAAATGAAATGTAATGTCTGCGCCGTTCTCACCTGCTCAGACTCCTCCTCACTGATGTTGGTGCGCCCCAGCATTGTGGCCTTTACTGTGGACAGGATCTTTAGCTGAGTGCTAATGGTTGGGATACGCTCACACACCTGCATGACGTAAATACCAATGTGAGAACACTTTCAAATGAATGGAGTGTAAAAGTACGAGGCTTAGAAAAAAGAATCCAATCCAACATGAAAAATCGAAAAGAGAAAAAACACTGAGCAATCAGTGACAAGCATCTGGAAGAGCTGACCTGCAGTAGGTTTGTGCGGATTCGTTTGTCAGTGCACTGCTTGGCCACTTCTTTAGCCAGTCGTGTGACCTCATCAGAGGCTTTGGCGATGTCTTTGGCGCACTGGATCAGAGCACGCTTGTTACCGCTGCCTCCACGCACCAAACGGGACATCTCGGCCATCAGCAGGGCCATTCTCTTAGCTGCTCCAATAATGTCATTACCCTGAGAACAGACCCGTGCAAAACGGTTTCTCATTAAAAAAGCATTTAAAATAATGAAAACAGGTCTGAATTAAGCTACACAAGAGGAAGATGTGATTAGACAATCAAAAATAAGTGAAAGGTCATCTAATTCATTAAATTACTAACGATATATAGAAGATATCTGCACTTTAAAAGGATAGCTCACCGCAAAATGAAAATCTGATGTTTATTTGCTTACCCCGAGGGCATCTAATTCGAAGGTGACTTTGTTTCCTCAGCAGAACACAAACGCAGATTATTAGCTTTAGCCGTAGCCGTCTGGTAGTTATTTAATGGACATGGATGGGCGTCAGACCGTTCAAAATAAATAAACCATGCACAGACACGTCCAGATTACACCCCGTGGCTCGTGACGACACATTGATGTCTTAAGA
>JBBKCR010000141.1:16144442-16159926 GCA_037577295.1 Ladigesia roloffi | reverse complement strand
TCCTTACTTTCCTGGAAATTAAGGTAAAAATTAAGGTTATATTAAGGGGTAAAATTAAGGGGTTTGGTTTTGTAGTGCATGCAGTACAGAAAAAGCAGCACTTTTCTGAAATTAGTATCTCACCAAGCAATTCTTTTTTTAAAACCAGAGAAAAATCCAGAAAAATGAATTTGGAAATGAAAGGGATGATTTTGAGGTCTACCTGCAGTAGTTATGTGGTCTGAGCCCTTTGCGGTCATTCAGTTTTGTCCATCTGAGACACTTATTTCCTCTGTTTGTAACAGAAACAGTGCCTCTGTACTCGCTGCCATCACTCCCTTCAGGCAGGCACTGCAAAGAGTCATCTGCAGGAAAAGAGATTTTTATCAGCACACTCACATCATACTAGAATCAGGAAACTCTGTTGATCCCAGAGGAAATTGCTTATGTTTTGACTGCACAGACACACAGAGACAAGAACAATTTAAAATATAGTGAAAAATGAGTCAAAATGAAATGAAAATAAAACTATCCAGATAAAATCATAGAATGTCTTCTGGTTGCTGAATCATCAAAACATATAAGAGCCACATATTTGCAACTCACCATGTGGTTCATCTCTAAGCCACTTGAGCTTCTGTGTGGATGCCTATATACGGAAAAGAAAGAATCCAGAAGAAAAAAATGACAATCAATTCAGTTCTCTATTTTCTGGCCCGAGATATATTAAGAAATAACACTTCCACTTTTTTCTTCTTACCGCAGCAAAACAGCACATCATGAATAACATGGTCATCAGATTCTGCATCTTGACTACAAGCTTCTTCCTTGTATGGAGTTTCTGAAAGCAATTGTTAGCAATTAAATACAATTTATGGATGTGTTTTCACCCACTCATGCATGGGCACGAATGTGACCACACACCCACACACACACACTTTCCATAAGCCTAACCTTCATTTTAACCAAAGGAAAAGTGATTTTATAAATTGGTGCCCTGCACAATGCCTTGCATTATACCATGCAAATGTCAGATTTGATAAACTTACAATTTTGAATAGATTTTACAATAGCCGTAAAAATCCCTACCTAATTAAATAGTAACTTTAGATATGCCAGACATCACTTCATTAAATAATAGTAAAAATGAACACATCTAAAGCCACTGTTATGGTCTGTCCTTTCATTATCTCAGTCAATCCAGGATTTGGGGATTTAGAAATGATCATTCTTAGTAATTTGCAAGGAAGGGTTATTTGTGTGGTGCCAAAATTTTGATGCAGATGAGAATTAGAGCAAGAACTACAAAACAGGGCAAAACTATGTATCGTAAGACTGTAACAAAAATGAATTCTTCTTTAGAACAAGTAATTTTGTAAATAAGAGTCTGAAGGACCTTAAAAAATCTAATTATTTTCTACTGAAGCTGCATAAAGGTAATGGTAGATCTACAGGTCTGGCAGCATTTTCATATCGGATCTTCTCCTTGAAGTGTCAGAATTTGGGGCTCACAATGAGTGAAACACACCCACACACACACACACACACTCACACACCCATACACCTACACAAACACACACACTCACACACTCCCACACATACACACACAACATGCATATGCAGACCAAAAACATTTAAAATTGCTTTCGCAATATATTATGACTTGCCTTATAGATTTATGTTAAAAATGATTTCATGAAGCCACTTTTTGCACCAAAAAAAGATGGACCAAAGTGCAATTGAATCAGATTTTTGAACAAACTTAATAATTAAAGGAATTTGAAAACTGAATATGAAACATTTATGTGATGTAAAACATTCCAAACAGCTTTCAAGATTTAAGGTTTTCATGTGCCTTACTGTTAAATTAACTTAATTACACCGTGTCTGTTTGAATAAATAGTATGAATAATTTTCTGAAGAACATTTAAAGGTGAAATAAAGCAAATCCCCTGTTTACCTTTCGGATAAGAGCCAGTGACTTGTTCGGTTTGGTAATTCTTGCTCTTGCCCTTTGGTTGCCAGAACGCTTCTTTGTGTCCAGTCAGTCTGCAAGCTCTTTATAGCTGTAAACTCTTGGGCTCGTCAAGGAGAGGCGGGACTAAACAAGACCAGTCAAGGTGGATTAGATATTTTCAGAATGGGATGATTCATGTAGCGTGACTCAAGGGACTTCCTATTTTCAACACAATGAAGGGTAAGAGGAAAGGCTCCTAATATGGGATTTGTTTGGTCTAGAGTATTGACATCTGGTCTCAATACTTCTCCATCCCAAGCGTGAGTGCTTTTGTTTCACACATTCAGCGGATTAACTGAATTAAACTCATTACGAAGAAAAACTGCTGCTTCCATGTATATATAGGGAGTTGTAATGAATGACAGTCTCAGCCACATCAGTGTCCATCATCAGAAAAACATGCACTGGACACAATTAATCACATTTTATTGTTCCACAACTTACTGAAATCAACAAACGGCCAATAAAAACAGCAAGTAATGCAAAATGCCATAGAGCACCACAGTGCCCTGTTCACATTTCCTGATTCAGTAACAGTTCTGAACTGCTGCGGGCTAAAATAGTATCCGGCATCGTATTTGTCTTTTTTTTTGCTCAACAGTATGGTCTGCATATGATCTTCAGACAAACAGAGTGGGAGTGAGGACTGTTTTTAATCCATCTGTCATGTGAGTCAGTCCAGGTACACTTTAAGACAGGCAGCCATTGGAGGTCATTGTAAAGTCAGTCTAATAATTATGCTTTCAAACTCGAAACAGTTTGGCATGCTCTTGTTTGTACGAGTTACAGTTAATCAGCCCGGTGGGGATTTTTGGTTCAGACAGATGCTGAAGCTGAATGACATCATGTGTGCTGTAGGATATGTGTAGGAGCTTGCGAACACTTCTTGCTCAGTGTATCAGAAAAGTTCCACTGTTGCATTGTCCAGTTTTGGATCACTTATGCAACTCCACATGTTCACAATTACTTACACGAAAAATAGTAGAAGTCACAGTTACTTTGTCTATCAATCAACTATTAACTTACTACTGAAACTTTGGTTTTAAAAGCATTCATTCATAACTCATAACGCCTTCTGAAAAAAGAGAACCCCCTGAGAAGCGACAACATGATTTCACTTCTTCTCAGTCCAGGTTACAGGCGTGCAGACATCTGTTAAACGGAGAAGTGGAAACATATATTTTTTAAATGCTTTCTATTAATAATAATACAGGCAGTGACAAACCATTGTGACACATTCTGCCTCCAAAGCTTGAGAAATGACCTAAAATGATGAGGTAAATACATCTGCCTACTATATTACTTACATATATTACATATTATTACTATTTTTGTGTGACCAAACGCATGGCATCCTTACGTCCACTCCACTTTTTTGTATCCTGGTTATCCCCATTTTATCCCCACTGTTTGTTTGTTTACTTCTGCTTTATTTATTTAATTCTCTGCAGTTTTATCCCAGTATGACTGAATATATTTGTTTCTGTATAAGCGACACAGCACCTCACATGTTTACATCATCCTGTCAGAACGGACTTCCTGTTAACTATGAAAAGAAGATGACGTAAGTAAAGATGGAAAAAGTTTGCAAACACTGGGCTCTTTAACCACAGAACAAAGTAAATTGTTTTTCCTTTTCACTATTTTCACTACTGTGGGTCTTAATTATTACTGACTGAAAGGGTACACATACTTATTAGGGGTGTAACGGTTCACAAAAATCAGGGTTCGTTCGATACGACTCAGTAGTGTCATGGTTCAGTAAGTTTTCGATACGGCAAAACTATACATTTTAAGTTATTTGATTTTTTCTTTGCTTTTTTATTTATTGAGATAATAAAAAGTATGATTTTGGGTTTTTTTTTTTTGATTCTTTACCCTTTTCATCAGCAAATAAAACAAAACCTCCTTTAAAAAAAAAAGAAGCTCCTGATAAAAATAAATGAATGTAATATTTTCGTAGTTATAAACAAGAAAAGAACAATTAATTTTTTTTAATGGAACTCAGTTTCAGTCAATATTTAAGTTGACCTATGCAGATAAGGACATTCATGTGTCAAGCTGCTGAATGAAGTTCTACACCAATAAGATCCTTGGAGAGTGTCTGCAAACTTGGGGAGATTTTCTTTAGTCGGTAACATTCCCTCGAACACGGCAAAGCAAACATCCCCTATAAGACTTATTTGTCTAACACTTTGTCAAACATAAAGTACTTTATGTCTGATTTGTGTTGCATACCAAACCGAAAGCCTTGTACCAAACCGTTCAATGCGAAGATGCGAATCGTTACACCCCTAATACATATGTACATTACATATTGTATGTCTACCTGATTTCTACAAAGGGTTAAACTCTGAAAATAATAATGATCATACAATAACATTTCACTAAATATTTCATTGTCTTCCTTGTGTAACTTCTTTCCCTATAGAAAATAAGCTTGTGTCATTTGACCACAGGTGCCCAAACTATCCCACACAACAGCATGTGCACAGTAGACACTGAAATATTAATGTAGATGCAGCATTGGTCTGGAAAAGTTACTAAAGGAATACTAAGGGATTATTAAATAACAGTGTAAATAACAGAGTAAAGTCAATGTTTTCTATCTATTATGTATTTGAAACACTTGCTAAGTTGCTTGTGTTTTTAAAGTAGACTATTTGAGAAAATCTTACAGCAGAAAATCAGCTGACAAACTGTATTTGTATTTCAACCATTCAGTGTTTCTAATTGCTGCAGATGTCAGAACAGAGAAATGAGAAGATGCAGCTGCTGGAATGTGGTGCAGCTGTTGTTTCACTATATGTCACTGTGTGTTTTTCACACTCAGAAATTCTGATGTGATTACATTAAAATCATCTCACACATGTGTCATTTTCCTGAGAAACAGAGTACGCAATGGAAGGGAAATGAATGCTACACAGCTGTTTTTTCCACAGACGACCTCATAACTGATTGGTAGATGAAAATATATTTTTCCATTTCTCCATTATACTTTAGAAACAATCTATAAAAAAACACTGGCAAGGATTTTTCAAAGATAAGTCTGAAAAGGGCTTTATTAGAATGCCTGGTGTGTTTTTGTAGACTTAAAGTCTTAGTTGTACACAAATTTTAGTTGGACTACTAATATAATTTGTCTATATGGGTGGGTGTAAAATGGTAAATCAGTTGTATTACATAGTTTGTATTGTGTGACAATAAAGGTTTAATTCTAGTCAGTTTTAATCGACTTTATTAACAAACATCTAACACAGTTCGGAATGTCCATTTGCCCTTCTAGAGTGGTGAGAACCCCTGAGAACTTTGAAACGCTTATCTAACGAAGGTCAGAGATTTAAAAAGCTGAACAGCTGAACTGGAAAGCAGTTAGTTCTGTTGATGGAGGGAAAGACACAGTAAGAGCTACCAGATGTGGCACAGGAAGAGTGTGAGCAAAACACAATACTCAAGCTGGCACTTCAGCAACACACACCAACCTCCATGGCCAAATGGAAGCAATTACGGAGCCAGCCCAGAATTAAAGGGAAGCGGCTGTGTAGGGTTAGGAGCCAAGTTACGCACTTCGGTGAGGCAGGGTTTTCCCCACTAACTCAACGATGTGTAAGAGGACCAAGTCAATGTTTTTCTACACACTGCCACCAGAGAGCCTACAACGCCAAGTTCACTGCCAGCGTCCACTTCCTTTTAACCATCAGAGAAGCAGAAATAATCAGCACAGCTCTGAGCTTCCTGCTACCTGCTGATTTTCCATGGTGCAGGATTTAAGAAGGGAGAGGTACAGGAAAGTAGGAGTATGGTCAAAATACATCCTATTGCCATGAGACAGAACCAACATCAGTGAGAAACTGGTCCACACACTCTTGAACCGTCTTCAAAAGCTAACCACACACACTGGTGGACACAGGAGAGTTTCTTTTCATTTCTCAACATGCTGTCTTGCAGGAATTGCACATACACTGACTTAGTCCAGAACCTTCTCAATGCTCTGATCCAGGTTTAGCCAAGATTACTATTGTTGGCTATTAATCAATTCAAATAGCAAAGGCAGCAGGAAGTCAGCCAACAATCAGCCCCTGTTAGTAAAAAAGGATGGTATTAGTGGTTTGTATTGCTTCTCACTACCTCAAAAGGAAAGTGCCTCATATTAACAACCTTCTCGACTGCTTGGCCAGCTGCTTGGCCAGCTCCTCTTGGTTCAGCCTGTGGGCTCTGTGTTGTAGATAATGGCAAGTGGGACTTGTGCCAGGGTCAGAAATAATATATCATTCACTTTGGGGATGGGACTATGGTAATTCCCAGTAATGCTCTTTGGCTTTAGTAATGTCTCCACCACTCAAGACAAACTGAAGCTCACAATCAATCCCAGGGGTATTCAATTACAAATCACTGAGGTCCAGTTATTAAATTTTGTAGTAGAATGTCTGAACTGAAGTCCATCTGTGTCTTATAGCCTTCCCTAAAGTCCTCATTTTCATGTTTTCATTTTCACATTTTCCACAATATTTATTGTTCATATCCAGTGCAGTAACTGAGTGCACAACATAAGGGGCTTTTAGACCGAATTCGGTATGCGCTGCGCATTATGTTCTATGGCTTGCGATGAGTCAAAATGAAATTTGTTCAGGCTGCCCCTTCGAAACACACACAAACACACACACACTCACACAAACACACTCACAAAGTGTGTATGGAGATGTACTGTGCATCAGCACCAACAATTATTATTATTGTTATTATTAAAATGTGATGTAGCAGAGAATTTAGTTGAGATTAAAGTGAGATTAACGAGTGAAACTATTGTCGTATTAACTGGAATAGCAGCGCTGCCTGTCAACAGCCACCGTCCAGAGTAACGCTCCATGAAAATGAGTTAATCTCCATGAAAATGAGTTAATCTCCATGAAAATGAGTTAATCTCCATGAAAATGAGTTAATCTCGTGAATTTACCACACTGGTCACAGGTCCAGACAGAAGCATCACTCAGTCCACCATTTGGTGATGCCTGCTCTAAATCATCCCAATCCCACATAGTGCCACCTCTAAACCAATGTCCAGTTTACTGTTCTCACGAAAGTTGGTCACGTTTGTCATACTGGCCTCCCAACCTGCATAGAATATTTTAATATAGTTCTATCTTGTTTCTATATCATTGTTGCTTGATAACGATACAAAGGATGGTACTTTATACTCGATTCTACTTTCAATGCTACAAGGGGGGAAAAAATTATCACAGGAACTTTTGAATAAATAATTTAGTGTAGACAAAAGTGAAAATCTGTGACAGAGAGTAGAGGAAAAACACATGTGCCTATTAATTTTGTAGAACGTTTATGACAGCAGGTCCTTGTGTTGGACCTGATTCACAGTCTCCATTCTATTCCATCCCAAAAGTGTTAGATTCATTTGCGGTCAAGACTTCTTCCATACCTGCAAATTTTTCCATGCTGAATTCATCCATCCATGCTTTTTATGGACCCTGCTTGTGCACTGGGATACAGTCTTGCTATGTCGGCAAATTTGGATGCATGTTGTTGTCCAAAATGTCTTGTACATTAGCCTCAATGCTTTTAAATGAATACAGCATAATGTCAGATTACTGCCATATTATTATTATTATTATTATTATTAATACAATCATTGCTGTACAATCATATTGTTTTGATTACAGGCATATATCGAGTGTAGTAACTACTTGTCATGTATGAAAACTCCACAGCGCACAGTGTGAACAGCACAAACATTTTACTTGTATTTAACCCACCAAATGAAGCAGCAAGCAGCCAGGAACTGTGGGAACAGTGCCTTGCTCAAGAGTACCTCAGTGGTGCTACTGGTAGTCCACAGATTCAAACCAATGACCTTCTGATCACAGGGGCAGCTTCCAAACCACTAGTCCATCAGCCACCACAGTCTTTATGTATGTATGCTCATATGTTTGTGTGTACGGTCATAGTGGATATATGTCTATGTTCGTCATGTTTACATGCATGTATATATGTATGTGTACAGTGTATTTATGTAGGTATTATTATTCCATAGTGGGTGTAAATACAAATGGTTAATAAAATAAAAACGCCGTTTTCAGACTCATCACCTCGTAGGCATTTGTTTAAGTCCTGAGACACAGGGTTGAGTTTGTTCACATCTGACATCAGCTCAGGTCTGATGTTACCGTTCTGAAGTGTGTATCGGAAAACTGTTCCTCGATCAGTTCTGATGACTGCTCACCGCCCACACTACGCCTGCGCACTGGGCTTGTTTCGATTTCGAGTGTGGCCAGCTAGCCAGCTAGCTGTGTTTTGGTGTTCTCAACAACAGGGCTTTTCTTCCAGCACGTGTAGTATTTTTCATTTTCAGCCGTATAATACATTTCTATTACTATTTACGGATCGTCATCTGGAAACGGTTTTTGTTTGTATTCACTAAAAGGGGTGTTTTGAAGCTTAGAAATCTGGCCACCCTGCTAGCTATAGTTACCTAATTGACTCCTTCATCACATTCAGTTGTTTACGTGTAGCTGGCTAACGTAGCTAGCTAGGTAGCAGTTCAGCCAAGTATTTTCTGAAACATTTTTGCCCAAGATGAAATGGGTGTGGCCGTTAATGTCCAGGAATTGATCTATTTCGTTATACTCGAATCTCGACATCACACGAGGTTGGTTCCATCTAGCTAGCAACACAGATTGAAGATTTCAAGTCAAGCAGGGGTAAGATAATGTTAGCACCATTCTAGTTTCAAGCTTTTGGCATAAACCTTAAAACCTTCAAAATAAGTATGATTTCTGGCATGAGGATGAGTTTTGATAACCATTGACTAAAGCATTATTTTAAAAAGCTGTATACTATGACCAGATAGGATAAATTGCTAATCTGAGGCACACAGTGGTAACTAGGATCATTCTTGTGTTTACTGTATTGGAAAAATTGCCTCCTGTAATGTGTTCTTGATAAGAAATAACTACATTGTGCTTTGTGACACCTTTAGGTTTACATTTATTGATGTGCATTTCCTTGTAAATAATTATAGACAACTTCTGGTGCTTCTTGTAGATGGAGAAACCTCCTTTCAAACAGACTCAGGTTTGTGGACCCTGGGCTATGAAGGAGAGGCTGGGAACAGGAGGATTTGGTCATGTTTATCTGTATCAGCATCAGGTGATTATTCTGCCTGTTTTTGTGTGTTTCTGCATGAATGTGGTGAACTACTCATTGCAGCCATTCAGTCTGTGGTGTATGTGTTGTGTGACAAGAATTAAAACTATCTGTAATATGTCTCTCATTCATCCATTGGGAAGCTGTATTATGTTTGACATGCATTGTGAAAGTCTTTGTATTTGTTTCACATAGGAAACATCTGAGAAAATTGCTGTGAAACTCTGCCGACTTGAACTTAACGCAAAGAATAAAGATAGATGGAGTCGAGAGATTCAGATCATGAAGAAGTATGTAATATGTCTGTGAAGAAGGAATTTGAATTTGTCACTTGCCTGCCTAATAAAGTGAAATTTCATAATTTGATGCTGATTGAATGCTTTTTTTTTTCAGACTGAACCACATCAATGTGGTGACAGCAAGGGAAGTACCTGAAGAGATGAAACATATTGCATTGAATGATTTACCTCTTTTAGCTATGGAGTACTGTTCCAGGGGAGATCTTCGTAAGGTGCCCTATAGCATTACTTTATTTAGTCTGTCCGTCTTACTTCATGTAATTTTTCACATTTTGAAAAAGGCATTTAATGTTTTTCCTTCATTGTGTCTTAATATTGCTCATTTTTTTATGTAGTTGTTAAGTAAACCTGAGAATTGCTGTGGGCTAAAAGAAAGTGAAGTGCTGTCCCTACTCAATGATGTTGGTAATGTATCACCTCTGTAACTGCATTTTTGTGTTTGGATCCCATTTGTCTTCATTCAGTGTTAGTGTCAAGCTTCTGAATGTGTGTTTGTATTATCAGGCTCAGGAATTCAGTATCTTCATGAAAACAAAATCATTCACAGAGACCTGAAACCAGAGAATATTGTACTTCAGGAAATTAATGGAAAGGTAGCTATTGTTTTTGTAAATATCTTGACGTATTTTTTTGCATTAAATGTCTCCTAACTTGAGTAATTTGTCTGTTTAGCTGGTGCACAAGATAATAGACCTGGGCTATGCCAAAGATTTGGATCAAGGGAGTCTGTGCACATCATTTGTGGGCACCCTTCAGTATCTGGTAAGAACAGGAAGAGAAGTGATACAGATGAGGTTTTTATATTAGTTCTGGTTCAAAAAATGTATCTTGTTGAATTATATATCTTAATGTACATAATGCCTATGTCATTCTTTTTATTTTAGTGTTTTATTTGAGTTCTAACAGTTGTCTTTGGTTTGTTTCAGGCCCCAGAGTTGTTTGAGAGCACACCGTACACTGTCACTGTGGACTACTGGAGCTTTGGCACAATGATATTCGAGTGCAGCTGTGGTTTTCGGCCTTTTCTACACAACCTACAGCCTGTGCAGTGGTAAGCGTTATGATAACTGAAAAAAATGACAAGGGAAAAACTGACTATATTAGTGCAAGAATTTAAAAAGTGCAGATGCTTCCAGGCAGGTATTACTCCTGACAGTTAAACGATTAAAGAAACTCACCACAGTTTTTAAAGGAAAAAGTAATTGCACCCTAAACCTTGTTGTCATTACAGAATTTTTTAATGGTGGCCACTTGTGTGACAATTCACAAATACTCCAAATTTTCTCCATTTGTGGATAATGGTCATCACTGTTCTTCAGTGGGATTTCAAAACTTTAGAAATTACTTTTTGGTTGTGGCATAGTGTGCTGCTAGTTAAAATATATTGATGTACTTCATATTCCTGGAAAGATTCTTAGAAGTGCTTAGATTTAATGGAGCTGGCAGTAATCCACTTCCTTTTTTACACAGGGCCTGTTTTTTCCTCTCAGTGAATGAGATGACCTTGAAAAAATTAATTTACTCTGGCTTGTTTTACTCTGGTATTCTTAACAAACAGAAGTTTGTAAGAGGATCTGAGACAACTAATATGCTAAAAAACAAAAAAACTATTTTAAATCTATCGTTTGCAAGAATGGAGTTTTTGTCCTTCTGTACATTTCTAGCTACTACCAGAATCTATGCCAGAGTGTACTGGTGCATGCTGCCAGCTTATGTTAGCACACCACCTAAATAAATATATCTATGTTGGTGTATTTTTTTTTTAGTTTGTTACTTGTCTCTTTTCTGCGGATACTCATACTGTTCCCTAGAGAAGGGGTCCCCAACCACCGGTCCGCGGACCGGTACCGGGCTGTGGGTAATGTGGTACCAGTCCGTGGACTGCACAGAAAAAAAAAACTGAAATAAAACGGATATTCTTAGTCTATCCTTAGTAAAAATAGTTTCTGATATCAAACCACTTCCTAACGAAATATAGGTTGGGGACCACATTCTACAAGGTTTAGACTGTACAACTAAGTAAATGTTGTGAAATGTTCTTCTCTTTTTGAGTTTGACTTTGAAAATCCTCAGACAGTGAATGTTAATGGTTATAAATAGTTAAAAGTTACTGAGAAGTGGTTATTAATAATGATCTCAACACTGACCAAAATAATTGTGATGATCAGCTCTGCTTTGGCACTGTGCACCACTATGGTGTTCTTCAGGTAATGTAATACTAAACAGCTTGATGTTGATACTCTTAAGAGGTGTTTTCTAACAAATCTTTTGTTGAGTTTTAATGTAAAAATGTTACCTTATAGACCCTTAATTCACATTCTGATACTGTTTATTTAATCTTGTCATTGTTTGTTTGTACTCTTTGTATGTTAGAGGCGAATCCAATTTATTGTCTATGTCTTGTCCCCCATTACAATGTACATATATATTTTCCATTTGTACAGATGCATAATTTGTATGTTTTGTATTATGTCTAATAAAACTCGTTTGTTTAGGACAAGCAAGGTGCGCAACAAAGGCCCAAAGGACATCATGGCTGTTGAGGATATGAATGGAGAAGTCCGATTTTCAACCCATCTCCCTTATCCCAATAATCTTAGCAGGTAATAGATGGCAAAAAATAATTCAAAATTTTAAATGTCTTTTATTTAAATGGCAGTGAGTGCAGTGCAAAAATATGAATGAGGTTAAGTGGTAATATCCCTGATGATAGGACTCTGTTGGAGCCTTTGGAGAGTTTGCTGCAGCTGATGCTGACGTGGGACCCAAAGCAGAGGGGTGGCGGAGTGAAACCTGAACTTAAACAGCCACTGTGCTTTTCACTGCTTGATCAAATACTGAACATGAAGGTTAGTGATTCTGGTGTGACTGTGAAGCAATATATTGTAGAAACTGCATTAGCTAGCAACACCAGCAGAAGTTCTTGGAGTCTAGGTTTGTTTTTTATTTGTTGTTGCAGGTTGTGCACATCTTGAACATGACAACAACTCAGGTTCACTCGTTCCTGTTGAACCCTGAAGAGGGCCTTCACTCCCTTCAGCAAAGGATTGAAGCTGAGACAAAAATTGAACATTTGAACCAAGAGCTTTTGCAGGAGACAGGAGTAATGCTGGACCCAAGGAAGCCTGCAGCGCAGTGTGTCCTGGATGGAGTGGTATGGGTGTCATATTTTGTGTCTCCTCTTTCTTTGAAGTAATTTTGTGTATGTTTCAGAACTGACCCACTGCTCTTTTGTCTTTTGCTCTTTTGGTCTTCAGAGGGGATGGGACAGCTATATCGTGTATCTGTTTGATAAGAGTCTGACTAAATACTCTGGTCCATTTACTGCCAGACCGCTCCCAGAGAGCGTCAACTTCATTGGTGAGTATTACATATTTCTGAAAAGTATGAAAATATGTTTAATTTCGCCTAGATGATCTTTTTCTCACCTTAAACCAATTCAAAGGAATTCACATGTTTCGATCGATTTCTTGAGTTTATATCATATTGTTAATACTATAACATACTAATATATACTTAAGAAATCTATTTCTGTGAATCAGGATTAAATCATACCGTTAAAGACGCTAGCTGTTTCTGAGATAGGCAGCAGTCAGCGTCATAATGATACTTCATCACCTTCTCTTCATTTCTTCTTTCTAATTAGTACGTGAGACCAAGACACAGCTTCCACTGAGTCCCCTTAAGAAGGTTTGGGGCGAGGCAGTGAGCTACATCTGTGGCCTTAGAGAGGACTACAGTCGCCTTTTCCAAGGCCAAAGAGCCGCAATGTATGTCCACTATTTGGTCATGTGTCCCACAGCAGGTTGAGATTTCTTTATTTAGATGTATTAGTCTCACATTTGACTGTGTGTGTGCACATGTGCTTTTATAGGTTGAGCCTTCTTCGGTACAACACCAACCTCACTAGATACAAGAACCTGATGTTTTCATGTTCTCAGCAGTTGAAAGCCAAGCTTGATTTCTTTAAGAGTAGTATTCAGTACGACCTGGAGAAGTACAGTGACCAGATGCAGTATGGAATATGTAAGTGTCTTTACTGATCGTTACTATTTTATTTTTTAAATGGACAAATCAGTTTTTTAACACATGTTTCAACCCATTTTCTCCCTGCAGCCTCTGAAAAAATGCTGAAAGCTTGGCAAGACAATGAAGAAAAAGCTGCTACATTTGTGCAGGTGTGATTTACAGCTCAGTTATGATTTTTAAAACTAGCTCAGATCTTGAAGTTTATGTTGTCATGTAAACAAAGTGTTTTTTTTATCTGCTTTGTAAAGGTTGCGGAGGTTTGCCACCTAGATGATGAGATAATGGCTTTGCACTCTGAGATTGTTGAACTTCAGAGAAGTCCGTATGCCCGTCGTCAAGGAGATGTCATGGAGCAACTGTAAATATTCTTTTGCTTTTTTCATCGTCAAATTTTCATCACTTGTGTAAACTTTTCTCAATTAAACTTTGTCGCATTTGGTTTCACTACAGCGAGGAAAAGGCTATTGAACTCTACAAACAACTGAAGGCTAAATGCAAAAGTAAGCAGTGTTGTTACATGTCTAAATGTCTAATCAGTTGCTTCTAGTCATACAGGATTTTCATGATTTTGGAACAGAAACAGGTATTTAACAGAGATGTGTGTTTATGTTCTCCACAGTGAATGACCCTCAGCATGGCTACAGTGACAGCTCTGACATGGTAAAAGTCATTGTCCAGACCGTCCAGAATCAAGACAGAGTACTAAAGGATCTCTATGCACACCTCAGGTACCAATATAAAACGTTGCTTTGACTCAATTTCTGAATTCATATTAAATTATTCCAATTTGTTATCGATTATAACCTCTCATAATAGTAAACTTCTCATTAGCTGGTTTTGAGAATATATATTTAAATCTTAAATCTTTTTTTAAATCTTTATACATTTGTAGACACATTAAATAATACTTAGAAATATTTTAGTTACTTACTAACATTGATGTGTGCAGGGTAAAATGCTAAATTCCTCTTGTTTTAATGAGCTGATATTAAATCATTAAAAGCTGATGGAATTATATGTTATATGTTGCGTAGGTAGTACAGATAAATTATTTTGTGAAAACCCTCACTAAGTGTGCTGGAGAAACACAAGGACGTAATTAACAATATAACACTGAATGCAAGTCATCACTTGTTGCATCAGTTCTACAGCCACAGTCATTAATTTGAGAAATGGATGTACATTTCGTCAAAGTTTAACAAACCTTGTGTCATTTTCTTCGACAGCAAAATTCTGCTGAGCAAACAGAAGATTATTGACTTGTTCCCCAAGATAGAGAAAACCCTGGAGAACATTAAGGAAGCAGACAGCACTGTCATGCAAATGCAGATGAAGAGACAGAGGGAATTCTGGCACTTACTGAAGATCGCCTGTGTGAGTGTGACAGCGTTAGTGCCTGTAACTGTATTCATTGGTAATTAGGATAGCAAAAGGGGTGGAAACTTCCTGAAACTATCAAGTAACGTTTTATGGGAACTTTAATTTGGGAATTGTGGAATTGTCAGCATTAGCTGGTAGAAATGCCTCCACACACTGGATGTTGTGTTCTGTTGAATAAGATGACAAAAAAACACACTATTGCAATGCACTGCAGATATGGTGGTAGTTAGCTGAGCATATAGAATGGTCTTCATAATATATTGCAAATTATGTAAAAATCTTGTATGATTACAAAAACAAACATCCAGCAGGAGGCAGTAGTTGTGTCTTTGCTGTGGGCTCAGAAAAGTACCATTTTCTGTTCCCAAACTTTCAGTTTATTCCCACACATTCCCATATATTTAGGTTAATTTCCAAGGAAAGTTTCCAGGAAAGAATTTTGCATCGCTACCGATAATTTCTGCAAGGAATTATTTGCTTTGATATACACTCACCTAAAGGATTATTAGGAAAACCATACTAATACAGTGTTTGACCCCCTTTCACCTTCAGAACTGCCTTAATTCTACGTGGCATTGATTCAACAAGGTGCTGAAAGCATTCTTTAGAAATGTTGGCCCAT
>JBBKCR010000141.1:16131010-16144342 GCA_037577295.1 Ladigesia roloffi | reverse complement strand
AGGGCACGAAGCTCCCGTTCCACCACATCCCAAAGATGCTCTATTGGGTTGAGATCTGGTGACTGTGGGGGCCATTTCAGTACAGTGAACTCATTGTCATGTTCAAGAAACCAATTTGAAATGATTGGAGCTTTGTGACGTGGTGCATTATCCTGCTGGAAGTAGCCATCAGAGGAGGGTACATGGTGGTCATAAAGGGATGGAGATGGTCAGAAACAATGCTCAGGTAGCCTGTGGCATTTAAACGATGCCCAATTGCCACTAAGGGGCCTAAAGTGTGCCAAGAAAACATCCCCCACACCATTACATCACCACCACCAGCCTGCACAGTGGTAACAAGGCATGATGGATCCAAGTTCTCATTCTGTTTACACGAAATTTTGACTCTACCATTTAAATGTCGAGAAATCGAGACTCATCAGACCAGGCAACATTTTTCCAGTCTTCAACTGTCCAATTTTGGTGAGCTCGTGCAAATCGTAGCCTCTTTTTTCTATTTGTAGTGGAGATGAGTGGTACCCGGTGGAGTCTTCTGCTGTTGTAGCCCATCTGCCTTAATGTTGTGCGTGTTGTGGCTTCACAAAAGCTTCGCTGCAGACCTTGGTTGTAACGAGTGGTTATTTCAGTCAAAGTTGCTCTTCTATCAGCTTGAATCGGTCTGCCCATCATCCTCTGACCTCTAGCATCAACAAGGTATTTTCGCCCACAGGACTGCTGCATACTGGATGTTTTTCCCTTTTCACACCATTCTTTGTAAACCCTAGAAGTTTTTGTGCGTGAAAATCCCAGTAACTGAGCAGATTGTGAAATACTCAGACCGGCCCGTCTGGCACCAACAACCGTGCTCAAAATTGCTCAATTCACTTTTCTTTCCCATTCTGACATTCAGTTTGGAGTTCAGGAGATTGTCTTGACCAGGACCACACCCCTAAATGCATTGAATCAACTGCCATGTGATTGGTTGATTAAATAATTGCAATAATGAGAATTTGAACAGGTGTTCCTAATAATCCTTTAGGTGAGTGTCATTTAGGATGGAAAACTTCGTAACAGCGCTGTGTCTAAATAAAGGTGAAAAAAAAAATGTACCCTTCTAGGCACAGAACACCCAACGCAGCCCCAGCACAGAAATGTCGTCGTCTCTGTCCGCCTGGTCCCATCCTCAGCCCTCTTGCTCGCCACGACTGCCCATGTCCCTGCACGCAACGCATGACAGGTAGCGCTCCAAGGCTCATGTTTCAGGTAACGCACAGGATGGCTTCTTGTTTTCTGACACCACTGAAATCCTTCTGTTTCCTAGTGAAACTGTCACCCATCTACTGGAGGAAAACCAGAAGTACTTAACCCAGCTCACAAGCCTTCTGCAAGAGACAAACGAGGAGAAATCAGAGAGTATAATGGTGAGTTAATATTATTATAAATTATACACTAAATTTCTAATTGTAATCCATAGTTTATATACTCAATTTGTAATCCATTCTGACTGGCAATGTCATATTTGCACATTTGCACATATTTGCAAAGTAGCTTTACTGGTTTTGCATGAATTAGGTATATAAGTATGTGAAAGAACATTAACACTGTATTTCTCTGTTTAGGATCAAGACTGGAGCTGGACTAGATATGAATCCCTGATTGCAAAATCACAGCGTTTGTAGATTTATTCATATTATGCTAATGACTAGTCACCAGTTATTCTCTCACGAACTATTCATAAGCTCCACATGATTTGAATACTTTTGGCAATTTTTTTTTGGCCTTAGTTATATGTCTAAAGTCATATTTTGCAGTGTGTAACACCATAATGCCATTATGTATTTTACTAGTCACTGTTCCACTGTCTGCAAACAAAGCTTATACAGTTTAAATTCACAAATATTTATTTATTCTTAAACCAACTGAATCTTCTCTGTATGGACTGATTTTATTTGAGGTTTTAGGAATCTTGATGAGCAGCAGCACTTTAGAGGCTCACTGTGAATGTTTGGGATGAGCATCACGTCTGAAGTTTTTCTGCATTGAAAGAGATTGGTTTGTAAAATGAATACAGAGTGGCAGCCCATTATGATGAACTGCCTCATAAACCTTTAACAATGTTCTTGTTCTCACAGCAGAAAGAAAACTAAAGTGAAACACATCACAGAACTGAAACAGGATGGGTTTATTGGCATGTATTGTCTTTTTTAAAATCTGTCTGAAGACATCTCTTTTTTTTTTATGCTGAGAAGTGTCATAATGTCATCAGTGCAATGTCATGCCTGAAAACAGCGCAGGCCATGTCAATTTGGAGATATGAAGATATCACTAAATTTAATGTAATTTCTTTTTTTGATTGTTTTTTTGAAAATCTCATTTTCACACATTTGATTTCTTATTGTCCAAAGATAATCAACTTTACACGAAAAGGATTGATACTCCGTACAAATGATATAGTTTTACAGATCCTTTTATTTCTTTCATCTGTTCTTTTAGAAACACAATATTTTAGAGCTGATAAATTGTCAGCTCTTCAGAGTTGGAAATAAATACACTGGTTTATTGTACATCACAAATAAAAGTATTTGTTCTCGATTCTTTGTTTGGTGTGAGAGAAAAACAGTATGGTGTTACAACGTGTGGAATTGCTTCATTAGGAGAGATGATGTCCCCTTATTACGTAATGACTCATCAATATGGAATCTGACACTGTTAAATGAATTTTGCTTACTAATAATGACTTAGACTGCTGACCTGTACAGGGTGTTTCTCCGCATTTTACCTTTGGACCACTGGGATGGGCTCCAGCACTTCCTGCAGCCCTGGTTTTGATAAGCTCAGGCTCAGATAATTGATGTGTGGTTTAATGACTCAGCTAAACATCTCACCTGTGGAAGAACACCTGGAGGGGTTAGTTTTGCAAAGCCATGGTGCATTGACTGGATTGCTGAATACAACTCAGACCGAAGACCCTTAGCCTTAATTGCTCCAGTTTTTATGGAAGAAGTGTGTTGGGTGTGGGTTGGTGGTAATACTGGCTAGAAGGTAGATTCTGTGTAGAAAGTTTGATAACTACTGGTGTAAATTTGGGGGAAATGGGTTTTGAAAATTTGTGTAAAAAAATCAGAAGCTTTCATATTTTAATGTAAAAAATCACACTAAAATGTAATTGAAAAGCAGTTAAGCAATGATTTTTCAGAAGTTGATTTTTCAGTTTTCTATTAAATAAAAGTTTCAAAATCTCAGGAAAGATACTAAAGTGATTAGAAATAACTGGATTTTGGTATTTTGTTCTAGTTTAAATTATCATTATAATTATTGTTAGTATTATATTTAAAGGCAAATTTCAAGGCACGAAAAACACCATAAAATATATAATTAGAATGAGAATTGCTACCAACAACAACAAAAGGAGTATGTTTTACCACTGACGTGCTCTCAGTTTGAGTCTTTTATTTTGAAAAATTGTCTGACTGTCGGACTGCCACACCTTGCTCGGCGAATTTATTTTTTCTCTCCATCGAGTATGCGTCAAGAGCATCTGTGATTGGCTGGGTTTTCGCGTTCGCGATACGCCTCTGCTCCCCGATTGGCTCAGTTTTTGTACGTCTTCGGAATAGAGGTGGAGAGGCAGAGGTAAGTGAAATGTAACGCCCCTTACTTTGGACTTGAAATACAGACAACTCTTTTTGGTCAGTGCATTTTATTGGACTTATTTACAGGCTGCTCTGGTCACAAGGTGAATCTTGCATCTTTTTATATAACATCGTATGTAATTTACATAATATATCGTTTTGTTCTTATTTTTGTTGCTTATGCGGCTTGTAGTTTCTCTTGATCTGTCCAATTTGCTGCATTAACAATGCAAATTTCCCACTTGCGAGACTAATAAAGGGTTATCTTTATCTGTTGATTAGCTCTGCGCCTCGTCAGTTAAATCTTACTTTACGTATTTTGATGGCTTGCCCGCATTGTACTTGCAAAGAGAGAATAAAGGCATCCTGTATTATTGCAACAAGTGCTCAGTAGAAATGCGAAAATAATGCATTTTCATACATACGAACCTCTTGAGCGTGTTTTGGGTGTTTTTGCAGCCACTGGCCTCTGCTCTCTATTAAACATGTGCTTTCGTTTTCCAGATCTGGACTTCATTATGGCTGCAACTGAGAAATGCTACGCTAAAGGTAAATAAAGAAACTCTCTTTCTACTGAAAAAGTAAGGAAGTGGAGAAAATGCAGTGGCTTAAAGGAGCAGTACAGGCTTAACAGTGACTGCTTTCTTTGCAAGAAATTAAATAAATAAGTAAAATCCAGAACCAGATGTTCAAAATATGCTAAATAACCCACATGTCCTTCATTGGGATCTGCATGTACAGTAGCTGACACTGTGCTGCAACAGGAGGAGAGGTGTCAGACAGAGTGAGCAGGACATTTTCCAAGATGACTCAGCAAAAGTGAACATCTGCAAAAATGTCTTGGAATAGTTCGGAAGGTGAAGTCTTAATCAGGTTGAAAGATAAGTTAAGAAAGACCTTTATTTAGCTCGATTGAAATTCTTGTGTTGTTATCATGCTCAGTGCAAAAATATATAGTAAAACATAACAAGACAATAGAAAATAGTAAGATGTAGAAAACAGAAAAAAATAGTGCAGGTGTAGTTTCAATTTGGTGGTTGATGCTACAATACTGTAGCTGACCTGCATCCATATGGTAGCTCTTCTTTTTTAATTATACAGGTGTTCAATAAAAAATGGACGTCTTTGTTAAGGAATTACAACTATTCTGCACCTGAATGTAATCAGGTTCAAGTTTAACTTGTTTTATGGCCGTTCAGATGTTTCTTAGCTCTGATAAACAAGGATAATCCATTTGTAGGGGCAAAAAGTATGTTTTAGATGTATTTTAAAGCCAAACTCAAGCTTTGTTTACATTTGTATTGCTTGTAAACATGAGAGCAAAATGGCAGGGGAGAGTACTGGTCCATTGCATGCACGTCACAGCCTTGTGCTGCTGAATACTACAGTCCACATGTATAAGGGAACCACAAGAATGGTGTTTTTGTGGGAGGTATTTGACTGACTGTGCTGGGCCATCTGGGCCCATAATACCAGTCATTATACCAAAAGTCTAAATTGTCTTTATTATTGATGACTAAGAATAGCCCAACTGCACAGTTTATTCTGTCATAGTATCATAGTAACCGGGTTCCCATGGATCCTTAAAGCCTTAATAGGTCAACCAAAAATATACAAGTGACCTCGATCATGTGATCGGGATCTGAGCAGTAACCAGAGGCTAGAGGACAAACTGATAAAGTAAAACACACATGGGAAATACCACGTGCACCGTAGCTATTATATAGCAATCAAATTATTAAATAATGCTTTCATAATGCATAAGGACATTAAAACGCATCATAATTCACTTTGTAGCCTAATTATGACAATTATTTTTGTTTTGTTAAGGTCCTAAAAATTTTAAAGCATTGAGCTTGTAGCATTAAATATTACATGTTGAATGGTATTGTTTAGTAACTCTTTCTGAATGGTCTGAAGATTAGATCAATCAGTTCACATCCCTGTTTTGTTTTACAGGAAGCTGTGCCCCTGGCCCTGTACCCAAAGGTCTGATACGGATCTACAGCATGAGGTTCTGCCCTTTTGCTCAAAGAACCAGACTGGTGCTCAAAGCAAAGGGTATCAAGTAAGTCCAGATAAATGCATCAAAATCTGTTTTTTCGTAAATATATAGAAAAAGATTTGACACATTTCATTAAAAACGTGACACATGAGTAAATTATTTTTTGTGAACTGTCACCAATTACACTCTAGCCATGAGACAGTGAACATTCATTTGAAAGAAAAGCCTGAATGGTACCTGGAGAAGAACCCTCTTGGCTTGGTGCCAACACTGGAGACCCCCAGTGGTCAGGTGATCTGTGAATCGACAATCACATGTGAATACCTGGATGAAGCGTATCCTGAGAAAAAGCTGCTGCCCTCAGACCCGTTCGAGAAAGCCCAGCAGAAGATGCTGCTGGAGGATTACTCTAAGGTATGCTGATTGAAAATTATGAGAACATGAAGTTATATTTCATCCAAAGACTTTGTGTCAAAAGTTTTCTTCGCTGTAAATTAAGCTGGAAATCAAAGACAAGATCATGGTTCCCCAAAGTTGCAATGTATTACCACTAGATGTCACATAATCTGTGTTTAATCCATTATGATATTTTAAGAAATTCCCAATGAATACTAACAGTCTGACCTGACTGACATGGATCAGCAAAATGGCCACTATTGCAAGGTCAGAAGTGTGTTAGTGAGTTTGAGATACTGAGATACTGAGAGAAAAGCTCCTCGCTGCCCAAAACAGACAATTTTAGCCACAATTAATTGCTGAATACAATGATCCCCACGTGATTTTAATCGATAGTGATGTCTGTCTTCTCTGGTTTAGTACGGGCTGTAAATTTAGAGCAAAACAATTTTTTTTTTAAAGGGTCAAATAATTTTATTTTGTACTTAATACTTGTGGTAATGAAACATGCTGCTTCAACAACGGCTACTGTAAATGTACACCTGGAAGACACAATACATTCATAAATAAGTTAGAAGCTTCCTCCTTTAAACTATTAGCTAATTAAGTTATATACTGAATTTGATAGGGCAAATACCTTGAAAAACTCATTTATAATAATAAACATGCAATATATAAATGATGTCTTGTTTATGACGTCTTTTAATGACTGTTTCAGATCGTTCCACTGTTCTACAAGATCGCCGGGGGCAGGAAAAGCGGGGGGGATTTGTCTGCCCCTGAAGCCGAGCTGAAAGAGAAGCTCTCCAAACTGAACAAGGTAGTATTCAGTGTTTAAACTACTATTGACTTTATTTAAAGACTGAAAATTTGAGTTCAGCCATGCAAGGGTGATGAATAATTGAACATGAACATTTGACATGACCGTGTACATCTGCGTCCCACCAGCATGATTTCTTACACCTTTCCAGGTCCTTGTGAACAAGAAGACCAAATACTTCGGCGGTAACTCCATCACTATGATTGATTACCTGATCTGGCCGTGGTTTGAGAGGTTTGAGGCGTATCAGCTGAATCAGTATGTATTTTTTGTGTCAAACATTAAACAAAAATCTCACATTTGTATTGCAAGACCTGAATACAACAGCAAACAAACTCTTACACAAAAGAGCAACTGTACAAATAAGCTGAAGCCCTCTTTTATAATGGCGAGTCTAGGGCAGGTCTCTAATTCAGAAATAGTGCAAAGTCATGCTAGTCAAATGTCAACTTGGCTTGTGACTCACCCAACTTGTTTTATCTCCATGGTGCCAAATCAATAGAGATAATCCATCCTGTATCTCTGCATTTGAAGGGGTGACTAAATATGTAAAGGTCATGATTGTAGCTTTTACAACCTTCCCAAACTGACACACCTTTTTTTTTCCCAGCTGTCTGGAAGGCAACGAGGAGCTGAAGAACTGGATTGTGCGCATTCAGGAGGATCCAGTTGTGAAGGCCCTCAAGTTGGATGCAGAAAGCCACAAAGCCTTTTTCAACTCCTACATGGATGGAAGTCCCAATTTTGACTATGGTTTATAAAATCATGGCCATCATATTCAGTTACTAGGCAGATTTCCCTACCAGTAGCCAGTCTGGTTGAATACCCATATTCATGTTTCTGCCTATGGATTTACTCAGGAAATAATTATTCCTCTTTCAACATTTATATTGTTTTCAAAATATTTTTATACAAATTACAGTTAACCGTGAATGATTTGTGAAACATGAGATATAACAGCAGTCAGTGTGTCTCTGCATGGGTTTTATTTTTTGTTGTTTTATCCATTCAAGCATCTACATGTTCTGGATGTAAAGCAAATGAATCCTGTGTAACCAGTGCCTGTTGAGATATGTAATCATTGGTCTACTCTCAGGATGGATGTATTATGGCTAAACAAACAATTCCTTCATAACATTACTTACATGACAGTACCTTAAAGCTTGCATTAAATAGGTAAGATAATTAGTTATTATTGTTAAAAAAAACACAAACATTTAAATGTATTCAAAAGGTCATTTTGAAGTCGTTCATAAGGCAAGTTCTGAAAGAAAGATAAACATTATCACCAATTTCAAAATAAAGGTCTCTTATCAAGGAGCCTCTTTTTAGACCTAGCATGGCTCATTAACATTGTTAGACGTTGCTGAAATTCTTTTCATCTTAATTCAAAAGCCTTGTCAAGCACCAGTGTGCCTTTATCTTTCTCAGTAAATCATGGGACAGAACTGGTATGGCTGGAATGCGGTGTGAAAGAGAGTGGAACCCTAGAGGGAAAAATGCTTAGATAAAATGGACTCGACCCCTCAATAAGGTCGACTCACTCTGGCCTTATAAGATTACAGCCTAGTCAAAAGCCATAAACACATTAAAGAACATAAATAATATCCATTTTTTACTCTGTATTTGTCTTATATCAGATATACTTTTACGTTACTCACGTTAGATTTCATGCTCATAAAAAACTTATTTGTGAACAGTTTCTGTAAAAGTTTCAAAATAGTGCACCAAAGGGATTGCATACATCTTTAAGGTCCAATCCTGTTTAGTTTAAATAATTAGGAACAGCACTGACAGATAGGCCCACCTCAAAGTCTTGTTTATTGGTCATTCAGTCTTATTCCTTAATCAATAAAGGGAATACTATTAACCTGAGGTTAGAGTATAACCCATAATACAAACGGAAATAAGCTACACTGCTGCAGTCAGCAAATCCCCTTTTGAGCTGAAAAATATTTCATCGCAATACTCCTTCCTCATCCTGTACCTGAGAGCTCAGCCTGACGACAGATCTCGGACTGTCTTTTAATAAAGCACAAGCTTGTCTTCTGCATGAGAAGTGCCTTTTTAATTCTTACACCTGTGGTTTTAGGAAATCCCTCTTGGAGAAGTCGCTCCCAACCGCACTACTGGTGTTCACTACTGGTGTTCACTCACTTCAACCCAGTCAGGGCTCGGTCAATAAACTGCTCAGAACAAAGAGGCCTCCAGGACCAGAGGTTGGGAAACCCAGTCTTAGGGAATTGTTCTAATGTTGATGGTGCCATTGCCATTACCAACCACAGAACAAATTAATTGCTTCCGTTAACTCTGCAGCTGTACAGTATCAGGTGTCAAGTGAGAAATCTTTCATAAGGCTAAAGTTCTGATTACCACCCATGGTGGTGTCTCACACTTAGCCCACAATTCCCTGCTTGGTGCCCGGGTTGTTCATTAGATATCTGGTTCTGCTTTGTGTCAACATCTATAGTAAAAAGGTCTATAGGAATAAAAGCGTCGTGACTTGACTTGCTCAGTGGGTGTGTCATGCACGGACCTCTGAACCTCCTGGGACATCTCTTTATATAAATATTTTTATTTAATTACGCCTTAAAAGGAATGCATAAGTTAGAAAGGCAGTTTAAAACAAGTAAAAAAAATTATAATGCTGATGTAATACTTTAATAATATCTCAATACATCATTGCATAATTAATGTAACACTGCATGTAAATGTGCATTTGCCTTATAAAAGTGATTGGGGTTCATTATCTACAAACCCTACAGAAAAAGCTGCCTTGAAAAGTAACCCAAATATAATTTTAACGGAGGAATCTACTCAAGTCTTTTCAGTGCCAAAAAAAGCAACTTACACAAAAAAAAAATTCTGCAATTATGGTCTGAAAGTCCCCGAGATGAAACAGAGAGCTATTGAGTCTGGTAATTTCTCTTAGTGCAGTGAGTCAGACAGTCTATGACTCACTCGTCTCAGATGCTGCCATTCGAAAAGTGAGGGGTGTACTCTTGGATAATTACCGGTGCATTTCTGACCATCTCCTGAAAATGCTCCACCATTTTTGCATATATTTGCCTCTGTAACACCAGAGGCCTGAAAAGGTTTAATGGTTCTGCAGCCAGAAACATTCTAGGTACCCCAAGTTCAGCTGGGACTAGTGGGTTCCCTATGATAATATGACTAAGTCTCTTTTCCTGCAAGCTTTTTTGTAGGAAGCCGATCAGGTCCCGTAGCCGCTGTTCCAGATTCTTTGGCTGCCATGAGGAAAGGGATTTGCTCAACAGCAGATGCAAAAGAGAAGTTTTCAAATGGTACTTTGTGAGAGAACTTCTGCCCGTCAGGCCTGTCTGCTTTCTGTGCAAGAACGACAAAAGCTGAAGGCATCTGAGATGGCAAGAGTTTTCTGGAAGGTTCTTGGCTAGGTGTTTAAGCAGATTTCTCTCATAAACAGTGAATGAAAGGTGCCAATGTATGTCTGAGGTGTTGCCGTTGTCCGAAGGAAAATGAGAGATAAAATATGAATCTGTGTCCTCAAGCTGAACAGCAGGTGTGAGGTTCAGAACAATTACCTTCCCGGACCTGAACCTGACCTTCAGCGCCCCGGGGAAATCCAAGTTGCGGAAAGTCAGCTCAAACTCGTACTTGTGAGAGATCCGGCCCCATGCTTTGGTCACGGAGATCTGGAACCACTTCATGACCTGATCTTTAGACAAATAAGATGTATTTCTTGAGCACAGCAGCTCCTCTAAGGCATGGTCTTCAGCTTTGTCACTGTCATTTCTGTTGTGAAGCAGGCACAGCATGTCCTCGCCCAGGTTGGCTGTGCCATACTGGCAGTCCGGGCAATTCCAACTACTTTTTGTCAACTTAACCTTCCCACATCCTTGTAGATCAAGTGGTATGTCGGAGGACGCATCACACCACATCTGGAATTGGAAACAATACGGCTCTGGGGTCACAAACGGCACAATCAGATCGCAGGTGAAAGGCTTGCACACTCTCCAAGACTCAAACATGCTGCCAACTCCAACAAAGTCCTCCAGCTCCATGTCTATCTCACGGTCACAAATGCTCCTCAAAGCCTCCAGCAAGTCGTCCGCAAAGCCCTCGACAAACTCCCGCACCCTCGTACTCTCGTGGACGATAGGAAGGAAGCTGGTCTCATAGAAGTTACTTAGGATTCCTTTGTCTAAGGCCAGAACTTCAGCGCTGACAGATCCTTCATCATCTTCAGCAGGGTCAGGTGCTTTCCCAGAGATCAGATCCTGCCTACAGACTTCAATAGTAAAGAAAATGACTAGAGAAAGGGCGCTCCAGAAGTACCAGCCATATTGGTCAAGGCCTGAGTCCGAAGCTTCTTCCTCAGCTTTAGAGATCTCCTGCTCAAGCCTCTCGCGCTCAGCCTGCAGCTTCTCCTCATGTTCTTTCATGCGAGTCAGTATATCTTCCTCCTGTTCTGGGATGGTGGCGTTCTCCTTGGGAAACAGCAGTGGGTGGTTGAGAATGGCAGCTGCCACCACCATGCAGACCCGTGCTATGGCCCCCTGCATCATTAACCGAGTATCTGTGGAAAAGCGAGTAACATCATTACAACATGCACACATTTTTCTTTCACTAATTAAATGCTTCTTTAAAACCAGGGTGCATCCTATAATCCTAGAATTTTTTTTGGTTGCATTTAAAACACATTTGTCTAAAAACCTTGCAGAAATCCGTATTTAAATAAATATTTTACTCACCAGAACAGGTAACTTTACATTTAAGTTTGCTAGTTCTGAATGTAAAACATATCAATTCCCTTCATTGCTTAGTTTCTTTGCTATTGTGTTATGACAGACGCACAGTTGGGTGTTATATTGACGATGCTCATATTAGACAACCCCATCAAACTAAAAATAGTGACTGCTGCGAGTCATCTTGTGCGTAAGACTGTCTGCTACGCTCCTGAGTGGAAGGAAGCCCGATAACCCCTGCTTAGCATTGAACCACTTAGCTAGATATATTAAAACCCACTGATAACATGTCCCAGTGGGTTCGGAAGTAAAATAAATGTTCATGTTAACTTTATTTACAAAGTATTTGGCATATTCTCTGTTGAAAACTAGTTTAGCTATTTTAGTCACTATTTTAACAATCTTATTATACGCTCACTTTGTGTGGTCAGTGAAAAGCCAATGATCTAATCCTAGAGGACTTCTTCTGAAAAGGCTTACTGAAGCTTCTCTAAAGAGCTGTGACACAGGAAGGAACTCAGTATAAACAGAGAAGGAGGTTATGTAATATACAGAGCTGCATCTCTGAGAACCAGCTGAACTATTGCAGAAGTTATATGAGACGAACAAAAGGGCACATAAAAACAATACTAGCCTGAAAGTCAGGGCCTTTGCAGAACTAAGAAAAACTTGCTCCCTCGTTATGAGATCTGGGCATAAATCACATTGTTGTAAAAGGGGCCTCACCCTGCCATCCATCATTTGTTAACTAAACAGAAACCTCAGCTTACCTAATCCATTGTATGGTGTAGTGAGCAGTATTGGTTCATCCAGTAAGCTGTTTAAGATTCATCCTAAAGTGTAATTCATAATTATCATCAATAACCGTGCACCATAAATAAGCAAAGAATTTGAATGAGACCACAGGTTTTGGAGGCATCTCAAGCAGTACAAGCACCCCAGCACCCCAATATGAGCCTAAATACAAATGGTGGACCAAACTAACAAACCACAATAACAGTTCATTTATGCAGGAACACCTCAGCACCCTTATCCAAACATATTCAGAGCCTTTCCTCAGCATCCTTCTCTCAACACACTCAGAGTCTCTCCTCTGCACATGTTCAAACCAACGCAATCTCACCGCTCTGACTTTTCCTCCAAAAGATCCAAATCTCAATTCACATTACTCTAGATACACCAAGTATTTGAACATCTCCACCATTGGTATTTCTACTCCCTGCATACTCTCCACTCCACTGTCCATCCACTCAACTGACCATCCTCTTATTGATGTGCAGAATTTTTGTCTTAGTTTGAATTTTAAATATGCTATTTAAAAATGTAAGCCTTTCTTGGGTTTTTGTTATTTTGCATATTAGAAACCCTATTAGATCACTGACATACAGTAAACCCCCATGAAGTCATGGATTAGAGACTTCAGTTGTTTGCAGAATTTTTCTTAGAATTGAACTAATAATTGTTCAGAGAGTGCAGATATCCTCTGCATTTTGTTTTGCTTTTTTTCTAAAGCGGAGCTTTCTAGAGGAAGGTTATTCCACAACCTCGGAGCTACTGACTGGAAAGCTCTGTCCCCCCTGGTTTTAAATCTCATTCGGGGAACTACCAAAAGATTACAATCCTGGGCCCGAAGAGTGCGGGAATAACATATTTGTCCATTTTGTGCTCTATATTAGTGATGTGCTGTATACCGGTACTCCAGTGTTGTGCATGAACTAGTTCAAAAGAACGCGTTCATTGAACACGTTCATATTTCAGTGAACTTTGAACTGA
>JBBKCR010000141.1:16107136-16123779 GCA_037577295.1 Ladigesia roloffi | reverse complement strand
TATATATATACATACATACATATAGATATATCTATATCTATATATACATATATATATATACATATCTTTATATATATATATATATATATATATATACATAAATGTAATCTATATATATGAATATGTAAATATATACACATACATACTTTTCATCTAGGCTTATTTTCACACCCTTTCTTTTAATTTAGTAATCCTACTTCAATCCACTTTTTAAAAAGAGACAACTCTTCTGCAGGTATCTGTTTTCAGCTATGCTGCAGCGGGCCCTGCTGGCTCCCATGGTGTGGATACTGGTGACTCTGCTGGATGGGAAATGTTTCATCTGTGCCTTCAGTATGAGTGTTGACCCCAAACATTTCACTGGCTTGCCCAATAACACTGGCCTGGAACTGGTCAGGATTATGGCCAAGGTTCCCTGCAAAGAAGACATCATCTTCCGAAATAACACTTTCCGTAAAGCGGTAACACGCTATGTGCGCTGCTATTCCCAGGTATAATCTTAAACAACCAACAAAACAAGGAAAAACTAAGTTGGGCATGCAACCCCATCATCACTGGGGTGGTACCCATAAGGATACACCTTCAGCACCATTTAATTAGGGAACATGCCATTGCAGTAGCATTTTTAGCCTGTATTGACTCCACACCTCTTGTCTTGGCTTTTTAGGTCCTTTTCCTATTTTTACGTTTGAATTAAGGTACAATATTATTTAACACTTGGACTTTAAGGCTATTACTCTCGGTTTGATTGCATGCTTCATTAGTTTATAGCTTGAAAAACAAAAAGGTTTTTGTACAGATCAGTTACTGAGATACAGAGTTGCTGAAATGTATGAAATGAGTAATTCTTAATAATCCTGAGGGGGTTTAATTCTCTTGAACCCACCAGTTGGCAGAATTAACGATTGATTAAATATATTGAAGTCATTATCAAATAGCAGTGTGTCGTTGGGGAAGGGTTATGGTAATAGATGGATGAATGGATAGATAAACAGACAAACAGATAGTTAGACAGACAGATAGATGGATAGACAGACAGACGAACAGAGACAGACAGAACGATGGATGGATGGATGGATGGATGGATGGATGGACGGAAACACAGACAGACAGACAGATATATAGATAAATAGACAGATAGATGGCCTGTACAAAGAGATAAAACTCTTTAGAAAGCACTGGATAGTAAACACTTGATGTACAAGATAGCCAGAAACACTAATAATTTTTAATACATTTATAAATATTAACAGTGGTCTAGTTTTCTACTAATAATACATGCATGTGTAATATATGAACATATACACATATTAATACAGACATTCTGACCCCTCTCAGGCAATAGGCTGGTCCATCCTCCTCGTCCTCATCGTCCTGGGAGCCACGGCACGAGTCATGAAACCCTGTTTCAATTACGCCACTTTCCTCCAGACCCGCTACTGGAGTAACTACCTGGACATCGAGCAGAAGCTCTTTGATGAGACGTGCGTCCTTCATGCCAGAGAGTTTGCCAAAAAATGTGTCGTGCAATTTTTTGAGGGCATGCAAGATGACATGATTCTCAGATTGCCCCTCTCACACACCCTCCGATCCAGAAAGAGCCACGATGAATTTGAGGAAGAGGAGCGACTGCACGGCATAACCAGAAAGGATCAGGTGGATCACCTGCTGCAGACATGGTACCAGTGCAGGCCTGAGCTAGATGTGACCAAGATCGCCAACAGACCCTCTGTGTGCATCACCTGGGAGGACCATAAAGGACAAGTGCTGTACTCTGATGTTTAAAGAAACAAAAATAAACAAATAAAGTGCATCAATTTCATAGTTTTGATACTTTCAATAAATTTGGGATACTGGAAAAAGTACAGAAGTCAAATGTATTTAATTTTTAGGTAATGTCAATATTAAGTTAATTTTCCTTGTCGACTTATTTCCCTATTTGATGGGCCGCAAATAAATAAATACATACATGTATACATAAATAAATGACATGAGGTCCCAGCAATGATATTGTGTATTATTTTTGTTTCCAGGATGAGAATTAAATAGTTTTCCAGTATGGATCACTACATTCTTCTGAGTACTGCTGCTGAACATTCCATTACTTTTCATGTCCATTCTAGGTCCCAGATTAAAGATGAAGGACCTTGCATTTATTCTGCATGATTTTGAGTTTACAAAAGGGTTTATATGTACATTAAACTCCAAAACACATGTAAACTTTACAAATCCCAGAATGTGCCCAACTTTGTGCTACAAACGAGGGTTTTTTTAAGTCTGTGAAAAGGCTAATGTAAAGTAGTTTGCTTAAAACCAATCTGTAAATAAAACAGTAGCTGAAAATAAGCAGACTCTTGCATTATTTTTTATCACTGTCTTTTTTATTAGACAACACAGATTACAGATCTTGTAAATGTATGAAACACAGAACAGAGACCTACTGGGCTGCTTTAGCCAATTGGGTTTTACCTGGAAACTTTGCATGCTGAGATTTGACTGTTCCAAGGTTTTGTTTAGCTTTGCATGTCTCCCTGCCGAGCAATTTCTCATTATGAACAGGCCTGTGATGCAAATGATGGTGGAAGTTCATCAGCCAATAAACACTCGCAAAAAACGTATTATTATGGCCCTGAAACAATTAATTTACCACTAATTTTAATACTAATCCACATCTCAATGCAGTAGGCGAAGTCACATTACTGCTGCCTACAACTGTCACTTTCCATCAACTCAATGCTATTTAATAAACTGATACCCATTACTTGATGGAACCAATTTATGTAATATATTTAACCTTCACCCATGTGTCTATCTATTCTGACATCAAAGCAGACCTGAGGACTGTCAGTACTTCAAAGATGCTGCTAGACAAAGAAGAATTAGGAAGAAGAGGTCACTTTGGTCCAGTAAAGGAAAGGAGGGGCCAGTGCTGTGTGTTTTTTAGGTTGTGTGTCTTCCTGAAAAGCTCATTCGTGGTGAACAGGAGCCATCCATCTATTCACACATTTTATCCAAAGCAACTTTTAATATTAGGGAACATTCAAAGGCAGCATTAGAACCAGATGAAATAACTAAGTGCTATAACACTTTTGGTAAGAATAGTACACTAAGGAGAAGAGATACAAAAGGAAAGGATGTGCTCTGAACAGCTTGAGATGGAGAAGCGCTATTGTGTGGAGAAACACATTTAAGACCAGATCTAGGTCGTAATACTTGTTCGTCCTAAGTGCTTGTGTTCTTTGTGATCAGCCTCCAGCCCCAGGATGGATAAGTTTCGGATGATGTTCCAGTTCCTGCAGGCCAATCAGGAGTCTTTTATGAACGGGATCTGTGGGATCATGGCCCTGGCCAGTGCTCAGCTCTATTCTACCTTCGAGTTCACCTGCCCGTGCCTTCCGGAGTATAACTTCTTATACGGGTTGGGGACCCTGCTTGTTCCGGCCACCTGGTTCTTCATGCTGGGCTTCGTTCTCAACAACAACATCTCTGTGGTGACTGAAGAGTGGCGCAGGCCGCCGGGGGCGCGTGGGAAGGAGGCGCGCGTGCTGCGCTACCTGCTGTGCTCGATGGCGCAGCGTGCCCTGGTGGCGCCGGCGGTCTGGGTGTCGGTGGGCTTGCTACACGGGGAGATCCTGCTGTGCGCCTGCAGCCCCTCCGCAAACCTGCGCCGGTTCTTCAACCGGAGCATCGCGGCGCCGCCGGAGAGAGAGCTCGCGAGACTGCAGGCGCGGATTCCCTGCGAGAACGTGTTTGACGCGCACGAGCTCATCTCACGCGAGGCGGCGAGCAGGTACATTCGGTGCATGTCACAGGTGAGGGTATGAAACAGCCCGCGCGAGCGCGTACACTCACACAGACATATTTATCTGCATGCCAGCACATATCTATTTATGGGCTATAATAGAAGTTTTTTGCTTTGTGTACTGGGGCCCAGAGATATAAATATGGAATAAATGGAATAAAAGCTATCCAAAATGTCTAGATGTGCCCTTCACTGTAAATAAGGGCCCATATGAAATCAATTAATTCACATTTTGGTTTTGTCTTTAAAATGTACATTCACGCATACTAACAAAATAGGAAAAAATTAGAATAGAATAGAATAGAATATCTCGCTTGTGTTTACTTTTCTTTTACTAAAGTAATCTTTTTTTTCAGAATCTAGTTTGTATTTTGTTTGTTTCTAGCTTGTTTAATAAATGTATTTATTTTTGGTGATATAGTGACTCCCCTTCCAGTTTAGGGTGGGTTTAAAAATCGGTATATGCATAAAACTGTTCACTGCTGTTATGTTCACAGGGTGGTGATTACTACTGAGAAAATTTCTAACATAAAATAAATATTTACCTAGCAACCTCATAACAAGTATTGTGGCTATGGCTTCAATTACACACACTGTATGTCCAAAATGATCCAGGCATCCCTAGAGTGAATTCTGGTGTGATGGGGTGCACTGTGTTTCCTGATACAAGTGCACTCACATTACACAACACAGCTTGTATAATCTCAATTGAAAATCAAGTCAAGTGTTTTTTTTGTTTTTTTTCATAGTAAAACCCAACAATGTGTCTCCAGGACAATAGTGCAGCACAAGAAATGATCAGATCACCCTAAGACCTCAAGCACAGACAGAACAAATTACAGAGAGTACAAGAAATGCAGGAAAACACAGGAGGAACAACACATCAGGACTAGACAACATTCAGTGCAGTCGACAATAGGGATGTCATGATTATTGAATCTGATGGCCTGATTATCGTCTGGGAATTTATCACTGTTTTACGATTATTACGATTATTTTGCCTGCATTTATTCAACAATGTGAACAATCTCATTCTTTAGAAGAACCATCATCTTGAATATGCCACACTGTATTCTTGGGGTATCTAAAAAATCAAATGCATCAGATTTCAATCGCTTCATTGGTGGAAATAAAGCATATTCAGTTTTTTCCTCTGCCGTGGTTAAGTGCGTTCAGGTGAGCCGTCGTTCGCTGATTGTACTACATCTCTAGTCGACAAGCACAGTTCTAGATGGCCACAGGTTGCCCAATTGTTTAGGTGGCCCTATTGCGACCAGAAGGTTGAGGGTTCAAATCCCAGAACTGCTAGTAGCACCACTTAGTTACTACTTAGTTAACTGCACCAGCTGTTCCTCCTGCAGTTTCACGGGCTGCCCAACAGATGTCACTGTTTAGCGTTTTTGTCATGAAATTCTTACTTGCAAAAGCTTGTTTGGACCTTTGCCATCAACATCACCACACTCATTATACAACCTCTACCTTTCTCATGATCTTTTATACTACTTATTACTCCCTTAATTAGCCTACTTCACACCGCTACTGCAATCACTCATAATACACACCGCTACTGCAATCACTCATTAGCTCTCAGGTGAAATGTTTTTTGGTTTCTTGATTGTCTGTTCTAGAGTCATATTTGTGTTCTTAATCCTCTTAGCATCTGAAGAATTTGACAGTCATTGACTTTGTTCATTGTTCCCTCCAGGCCTGTGGGTGGATATTTTTGCTGAGCATCACTCTGGTGGCCTTGCTGGTGAGAGGGATCAGACCATGCTTTACACAAGCCGTCTTCCTGAAAACCAAGTACTGGTCCCATTACATCGATACAGAGCGCAGGCTGTTTGACGAAACGTGCAAAGAACATGCCAAGAGCTTCGCCAAGCTCTGCGTACAGCAGTATTTTGGGAGCATCAGTGGAGAAATGGTGGTGCTTCACAGACAACAGTCGCAAACAGACAGAAAGGAGAAACGTGATGGTGAAGAAAAGCATTCAAGTGAAGATGAGAAGCTCTACGGCATCCGTGAAAAGGAGGACATGAACAAAGTTTTGTGGAACTGGCATGCCTGTAAACCTCCACTGAGACTTCAAAAGCAAGAAATAGACCAAAGCATGAGTGAACACACAAGTCAGGCCCAAGATCATGGCTCACAGATGGAAGTCCATAAAAAATGCAAATGATGCCTATTATTCCAAATGATAATAATGATAATAAATGATAATAAAAAGAAGATAATTTGAAATCAAATGCTATTTTTCTTTGATTGTTAGGAGTGCATTAGTGTAGTCATTTCCTTAACCAAACAGTCATTGCCTTTAGTTACAGATAAAACATTTGTCTGATGATCCACAGTGATTTAGCGGTAGTGCTGCATGCCCCTGAGCTATGTTGTACCACTTCTCTCTCCACATGTTTTAAATACTCTTTTTTTTCCACTGGGGAGGAAACCTGACTCTAGTTCCTGCTGATGATTCACAGCCTCTACCCATAACAGACTGGCTTCTGAAAAGACTTTCTCTTTTCCTTTTTCTACGTGGTCACCGTGTTGTCGGGACGGTAAAGGAACCAGGTTTTGTATACAACACCCCTTCTGTTTAAGACACAGCTTGTTTTTCTGGTCGAAATCCTGTGAATTTACAGTTCGAAGGGACGTAGCTACCTCCAAGGCATGGAACGTAAGTTTGCATGACATTTTTTTTCCATTCACTCATTTTGTTGCTACAGCTTTAGCTTTGCGTCCTATGACTGCAAATACTCTCATTTTGAGCACACTCTCCACGTTCTTACGGCTGCATTCCAATCTGTTTGGGGTTTCCCTCCACTCTCCTAAAATATGTCTCATTGAAAGCTGAGCTGCTTCTAGAGTGCACACTTATTATACACCACACAGTGAATCAGTTCGATAAAGTCTGATTTTCACCTTAACTCAGACTTTAAGGGAGTGGAACAGGTAGAAACCTGAAGGAAAACCTGAAGAAAGTTAGATTTTTACCTTAATGAATCACATTTCACTTTAACTTTTTAACCCTTTTTCTTCATGTCCGCTCTTCAGGTCCCTCCATGGAATCCCAGTTGTCGATTGCCTTGAAGATGGCTTGTTAGAACTTGCTTTGGGGTGGTCAGAAGAAATGCTCACGAGGGATTTACCTGCATTGTCCTTTCTGGATTGTTGTCATTACTGGGTCCTGTTGGATCTTGTTCACAGGTCTGCATTTTTGGCTTTTATCATTTAAAGTCAGGAATCTCTCGGACTGGCGGGAAGAAAAAAACATTAACGTAGGAGGAGATGGCTGCGTTAATTTCCGAAAATTTTAAATTTGCCGCTCTCTTTTTCAAGAGCAAGGATGTAATGATATTTAATGGCCTCATAGCCTTGGGGACAGTGGCCAGTCAGTCAGCGTACAACATTTTTGCCTTTGAATGCCCGTGTTCTTCGGAGAGAAATTACCTGTATGGGCTGGCTGCTATTGGTGCGCCGGCATTGTCTTTCTTCATGATTGGAGTCATGCTCAATCGAATTACATGGGAACTTGTTTCAGAATGCCGCATCAGAAAATGCAGAAGGCTCTCCGGGGCCGCTTTCTTTGCTCTGCTGGGGTCAATAATAGGCCGAGCAGCAGTGGCTCCTGTGACCTGGACTGTTATCTCACTGCTCCGAGGGGAAGCCTATCTCTGTGCTCTCAGTGAGTTTGTGGACCCTCAGACTTTGGACAACTTTCCCCCAACTACCCAGGGCCCGAAGCTCATGGCCCGATTTCCCTGTAAAGATGTCCCAGCAGAATTTCTGCCCTTCTGGGGAGAAATTGAACGCCGTCTCAAGTATGAATCTCAGGTACTTACCACCTGTATTTTCTGACAGTATTTCTGACAAACCACTCAAAACATTTATTTTTATCAGTTTCCAGGCATTTTTTATTGTGTTTATATAGTTTCCTGTACCAAGTAGTCTCATAGTTGCTTTTACAAGATCCGTTTCTCTTAATCTAGTAGAATTTAAAAAGCTGTTTTTGCTGCTGTACGTTTATCTGTACAAATGACCAGGTCTGATGGTCAAAATCAGTCAGGACTAAAACAATATTTACTGACATATGGTCAACCCATTTACAGTAGGCGAGGAGCCAATGCCTAGCTATCCATACTAAAGCCAAAGAAATGACCAATGAAAGAAAAGATATCATAGAAAGCCACATAATACATACATACTTTTCAAAATCCCCCCCCAGACAACATCTGATATTTAGGGCCCTGCCCATGATGAATTTATAGATATATACCTTTCCTTTAAGTGGTTGTTTGTTTGTAGCTTATAGAAATCAAAAGTCAAAGTTCAAGCCTACTATTCAAATGGCCTTTAATATCGTGGCATTCACATTTTGATATATAAAATAATCAGCAATATTTCAGTGTTTTCGTCTTATTGCCTTTTTGTACTCTTTTCCCTGTTTTTTTTCCCATTTGTATAATCATCCCTGTTTCTTTTCAGCTTTATGGCTGGCTGTTGGTGGCTGTCATTTCACTCACTGTGTTCCTGACAATGTGTCTGAAGCGATGCTGCTCTTCCCTGGGTCACCAGCAGGAGACGTACTGGTCCAGCTACCGGAATAACGAGCACGCTCTCTTTCAGCGCACTGCCGACATTCATGCTAAGATCCATGCTGCGGAGAACGTCAAAAACTTTTTTGGGTTCGTGGCCCTGGAGGACAAGGAGGAAAAGGAGCTTCTGTCAGGGAGCCAGGGAGTCAAAAGTGGTATTCCGAGTTTGGAGTGGAACCGCATCACTGGTGTGTACTTATACAGAGAGAACTGCGGGACTCCATGGTACAGCCGCCTCAATAAATGGTCTGATTACAAAAAGGACAACAATCACGAGATGGACATGTTAGGTTAAAGTGTTCAGTTTCACTGGCCACACAAATCCATTTTTGGATCATGTTTTTCAAGCAGCTAGCATGAATGCAAAAGTGGACAATTGTTATTGTTGTTTTCTTTTGTTTTTTTGCTTCAATTCTACATATGATGACTCATTTCATCTCCATGGAGTTCCTGGTATGATTATTTGCCTATTGGACCTGATGATGCTATAAGTTTTGATACAAAATTAGTACTTTAGTGATAAATACTGAAACAACTCTAGGGATGTGAGGGTAAATGATACTGTTTCTAATATAATATATCAGTCTCAGTTTCTAGAGACTGAATTGTGTGTAAAAGCATATTTTAGGCTTCTTATGGTGCTCTGCTTCTCAGCTACGCTCTCAGGACTTGTCAAATGTAAAATACACATACACTGTAATGCAATAAACTGACATTGTGTTCAATGATGGTACGTTTGTTGGTGGTAGAGCTCCGTCATATTTCAAGCAGCTGCAAAGTACCCACACTGAGCAAAAATGTTGTTGGACAAGTATGTACTGTGGTGGTAAAATGTGGTGATAGATTTGAAAGTTAATTAAGTTTCCATTCACATTGCTGGCAGAGCAGCTCCAGATGGCTCTCGCATTTTATCACTTGAAACACTGGCAGGGGGCAAAACTGTGGCAAACACAACATGAGGAGAAGGTTAAAAATAGCAGTAACAACCTTCTCCAGTTCACCTTGGATTGTTGCACCTCTTTTCAAATTCATTTACTTCCATCTGTATAAATGTATTGTGTATAAATGAAGTCTTCGTAATTAAAACAAGGCCATTGATTTTACTATGGACTTCAACTGGACTACAAACCACACTGTTATTATCTGTTATCTATCGATGTTATATCTAACAAAACACACTGAACTTAATATAAATGATAACAGTAATAACTTATGAGGGCCATTATGAGATAATTACCGATGTTGCCACAGGTTCATTAGCCTGCACAGACCTGCATCATCTCAGTCTCTCCTAGAGTTTTCCAGGAATGTATCTAGATTTTATACACATCAACAATACTGCATAAAATACACAAGCCACTGAATCAAACAGCTGTTTTTGTGAAAGTTTCTAAGTTGAATGGTCTATAAAGTGATCACATGAGGTCAAACAGGGCTTTTTCGTTTTATGTTTAAGTCTTAATCCCCTGCATCTTTTAACCCTTTCATTGTTTAATTGTTTCCTGTCATTTTCTTTTTCTGTTTTAATTCTCTCTCCTTTATCTTGTTTTTAGCATAATTTGGTCTATGTAATAATTTAGGTATCTCTTTTTAAATTCTGTAGGCACTTTGAGATTTAGACAATGTAAAGTGCTGTATAAATAAAATGTATTATTATTATTATTATTATTATTATTATTATTATTATTATTATTATTATTATTATTATTATTATTATTATTAATTAATAGACGTATTCCGTTACTTAGACTTCTTATTCTGGAACAATTACACAATTTCAAAAACTATACTATACATTATATAGTTATAAGAGTGAGGAACTCTCAGTAACTGTCAGCATCCCATATTGTCTTATAATTATGTAATATACTAAATATTATGAATATTCCATAATGTTTATTTTTCTTCCCAATGGTGAATTCCTATTTTATAATTTCAGCCTCTTTCATTATGGTGACTTGTTATCTCATAATATTGACCCAGTATTTCATAATTCTGAGAAACTATTTCATTATTATGATATAATAACTACCTTGGCAAGTCCCATTAAGGCTGTCACCGTTCTAGTGCTTTGTTCTCACCCTGTCTGCACCTCTCTCTGTCTCTCTCTCTCTCCCCGTCTCCCTCCTTATCACCTCTTTCTCCCTCTCTGTGACTGATCTCTGTTTATATATTGTGTAAGTCAACCGAGCAGCTAATCAACCCCCATTCCTTTCACAACCCCGCAGAACAGAGCTTTGACTGTCTGTCTGCATGTCTGACTGCCTTCCTCCCGGGCCACTCACCTCTTAATAGCCTCCAGCTGGAGAAGGGTAGGAGGGCGAGAAAGCCCGAGCCAGGATGGGAGAGAGACGGAGAGAGAAAGTGCATGGCAGGGGAGAGAAAGAAGGGAGGGGGCGGGTGAAAAGAGAGCTGTGATGCAGGCAGCAAATCACATGAGCAGAGATATGTTTACAAACTGAGCAGGAGAGGAGTGCTCGGCACCATTATGAGGAGCCCAGGCTGGAGGAGAAGGCTGGTAAAGCGCTGGAGCTGAACAAAGCAAACACTGGGTGGACCCATTCTTCTCCAGGCAGTCTTTTTTTCCCTTTCATTTATTCTTCACTTCGTCTGTGCTTTTTTGGACGGGAGGCAGAGAGAGAGAGAGAGAGAGAGCAGGACAGATGGTGAAGAGGAGACAGAGCCATCACCAGCACAATGCCACTCACAGCTTGAAGGAGGTACATTCACAGCTCCATTCACACTGTTGCTCTCTCTGACTGCACTGAGATCCTCTCCTGCTTCGTTACTGGGGGAGCAAATAAAGGTGATGAGTATAAGAAGACCATTCTAAAGGACAAGAAAAGCAGGTGGGCTCCAGGAAGGTGGGACGAGGCAACACAGGGACTGGGAGAACCTTGTGACAGTCTTTTGGAGGTAGACAAAGCAAAGCAAGTGAGTCCACTTCCATGACCTACATTTTATGCTCAGGCCTTAGACTGTTGATGTTATTGTAATCGAATGACGAGGAGAGCTATAAAACGCCAGCAATAATAGCCCCTTAATACAGTGTAACCCAGAAGAAAAGCGTGGTACATGACAACCTGCTCGAAGTACCAATGATCTGGAGTTTGGTTCTGGAAAATGACTCTGGAGAAAAGAAAAGATCAAAGCAACACTAAATTTTAGGTGTCAGTTTGTCCGTATTTCATGAAAAGTGTGATATGACGAAAAGGGGCATCTAGATGTCTGTGCCAATTCCGAAGTGGACAATGAGTGACTTGTCTTTCTGAATGTTTCACCCAAGAAAACAAACTTGTCCAGCAAATGTTCAAGGGAATGTGGTGGGTGCTCGCAATGTGTTAACCAGAGACTGTGAAGACTTCTTCAGTGTTGTCATGGGAGTTCTGTGAGGACAAAGCCCAGATTATTTACCTGATTTATTCGAGAGGACCAGCTTGCCTAGCTTGGTAGCCCATTTTAACACGTGCTTGTGGAACCCATTCCTCACTGGCTGGATCTTCTGGAGCGGCCTGACATCTAGTTTCATGAATCCTCTCCAGTGGTGTAACGGTGAGTATAACCCATATCTCCCCATATACATGCATCCCATCCCTGGGGACTTATTCTTCACATTGTACCAGCCACTACTAGACACTCTCCAGCCTTCTCTATGGCTTTCTATCAATGATTCACTAACTAACTCCTAGGATTACAAGTGCCCCTGCCCTAACCTAAACAAACGAAAGCCTTTTACACTTCTCTTTACCCACAGAATCTTTGACTTGAACTTGTGTACAGACCAGAGAGAGACCTACTTTACCAATATCTCTCTCTGTTCTATTGTGTGAATTAAATGGATGCTATCTGGCAGCGAGTGACCCCCCATGTCAGCTACTATTGTCTTCCAAACGGTGCTTCCTTTTCCAGTCACTGAAGCCCCCAAATGAACAGCATGGATTGGAAGTGCCCTTTGCTCTTGCCTCCCCCTCTACCCCGTTGTTAGGAAGAGCAGATGGTGGCTTCACGACAGAGGGGCTGAGGCTGCAGCCACTTGTGCTCGTCTTTGTGCACGGACAATTGCCCCGGCTTCCCCCAGACTCTGCCAACTGCTCCAGCGTTCTCTCCATCCCTCTGTTTGTCTCCTCCCCTGCACCCTTTTACTTCTCTCCTTTGTCTCAAGCCCAGACTGTCTGTGTTACTGTGCCTTTAAGGCTGATATCAGTGAAAGGCATTGGTTGCCTTGTGTTGTCCCTCAATCAGAAAACATCACAAAATAGTGAATTGGTGATCAATCTTTTATAGACAAAAGTGAGAAAAATGCATGAAATGGGTGCTTTAACATCATGACATTTTATTATTTCATCAAGTGAGCCCATTTCATTGGTTCATTCCTAAAGAAATGTTGACATAATAGAAAGGACGCATATATACTTTGTTGAGTTCATTCTCGGCGAGGCTGGCAGGGTTTCTCCAGTGGAGGTTTACTAGACAACACATACCTTCTCTCAGAGTCAATAACAGAGAGCCTTTCCACTGATTTTGCTCTCTATCATGACACACAAATGATTCAATACAGTGCGGACATGATGAATACACAAAAGAGAGCGTAGCATCGTAGTGACCGTTGTTCTGGGGACAAAGACAGGGTCACGACTTCGCCTTATACAGTTTCTCCATTCTCCTTTAGCAGTTAATCTAAGCATTTTATGACACATGGGCTGTACTGTAGGAGTCAGACAGCCCTGCAGGGATTTCATTCTGTCTGTCTTCTTTAGGGCCTCCACAGTAGAGGGTTTCTGTTCTGCCTTTTGTCTCACCCACATGCAGAATGCACGAGAGACGTCCAAGGCTGTGCTGGCTCAACCATTATGCTCATCAACAAAATGGAATTTTGGATCTTGCAATCCAACATGACTGTTTTCTCTAGTGATTAGAATTCCTGCTTGGCAAAATACTTGAGTTCTGAATGAGGGGAGATGGTTTACAACATGCTCCATCATATAATCTGTATTTAATGATGTACAATAGTGTAGATTATCATAGATTCCTCACAGATCTCCTAGAATTGGATTTGGATTACAGAGAGCTATTGCATTACATTTTTTGAACAGATAATCAAACAAACAGTCATTTGCTAACTCCTATACTCTGTTGCTTTTTAAAATGAGTGTTTATATTAATCTACAGTGCACACTATGGAAGTTTTCCTCACAGCAAGCTTCTTTATCTTTGTCCTCCAAGTAAAAGTCTTCCTTAAATGTTTTTATCGTGATCTAATTAAACGTGGATCCACCTCACACAACGTGGCTTTATTTTAGGAGGCAACTGCAGATTATAGTGGAAGTGGCAAGAATGCTTACAGCATTTCATGGAAATTCATTGGTTCATTATGGTGAGGTCTGAACACGTGACTTTATAAGTGTTGGACAATAACATCACATTAGAATAAACACATAAATATATGTATATGCACTGTCGGGCAGAAACCTCCATTTTCAGGAAACTCACAAAAATATGTTCTAAACAAATTAACACATCAACATTTTTATAACTATTTTCAACGCTTTTCATTGGGTAATCATTTCAAAATGTTACATACCCACGTGGAGATTAACCAATTATATCGATTTATGAAAAAAAAAAAAAAAACAAGAAAAAAAGACAACAAAGACCAAAAGTGGAGTTACGAGGATTCTGCCAGACTGCGCTGACATGAGAAATTCATGTTTGATGAAATATTAATATGTATAAATACAGATAGAAGTACAGTTTTGGTCCTTGACATTTCCATGCACTGCAGCAGTGCAGGGGTGTTAAATTCTACCGGCAGCACCTGACTGCATTTAATGAAGGACTGATAGGAAAAACTATGTATGGAATGGTAACTCTAAATACTCTGCATCCTTGAGGAAAGATATAAATTTGTTTGACACACTCACACACATCAGATCATAGGCTATTATTTATGTATTCTAAAAATGTATTTATATTTATTCTACTATACATAGATTTAATATAATGTTAACCTGTGTACAAAGGTAAATTCATTCTATTAGAATTATTTCAACATACAATTTAGTCTGATAGTACATGCAGGTTTAAAATAAATGTTTACTGCACATATATAACTTTACATTTCATTTACTCAGATGCTGTTAGCCTAGCAGTGAATGTCAGTAAATGAAATGCAAACACACATTCTTTTAAAATAACACTTGTAATGCTCCTTATTTAAAAACACAGCTGCTATTTACACTGTGTGACCATTTCAATGTGAAAAAGTCGTTTAAAATAACGCAGAGTAAAATCTTGTTACATTAGTGAGCATAACAGTTAAATAGTCGTTTTCCTTTCCCTTAAAAGGTGACCGCTGATACAGTGACTTTGTATGTGATATGTTTACAAGCCAAACCCTGCCAAGAACATCAAAATGTGATGAATGTGGAATGGGTTCAATTATAAATGTTGTAAGCCCACAGTCCAAACAGGAAAGACTGATTGTGCAGTCTCAACCATTTGCTCTCCAGAAGTCTGGCTTACCAACAACAATGACAGAGACCGGGAGGAAAAGCCCATTACTCCTCAATGCTGGTGTTTCTAAACAGTGCCTTGTGGAGCTGTTGAACTCATTTGATACCACATTGACATACTTCTCTTGTTTTTCAGTTTGAGTAGATGTATTACAGTGAAAAGTTCACACAACTCAGTGAAGTCCAACAGTGAGTGCAGTGTTACAGCAATATGAGAAACATGAGGACGGTCTAACGGCAGAGTGTATGCAATATGCATGCCAGGGCCACGGTGGACTGTACACATGAGAGTCATAGTGCAGTGAGTGGCTGGCCCAGAGCCCCTTTAAGGCAAATCTGTGATCCTCTCACTCCTTGGCTTATTTGTGATTTGTACTCACCCTGAACCAGTTTGGAAGACGAATGCTTGTTGTCAGAGACCTTCTACAGTTCCTGTTTTCAAATCACTATCAATCCCTAACCAGGAAGAGTCTAAACAGTGATATAACTGCCAACAGATTTGAATATATTTTCACAATGACAGGACACAGTAAACATATGATATGTGAATAATATGTGGTGGTTCGATACCACTGTTTCATGGCCAATACCAATACCGTAACATTCACTATCTGTCGATAAAACGGGGAAGTGAGAGTATGCATTACACCTGGCAACCTCAGTCTACCAATCATGTTCCATATTGTAATAAATCAAGAGTCTCTAAGGGTTACACTGGGTGTACCCTTATAGATCTAAGATGCTCACATTGTTAAGATCAGGTTGTCAAGTGTGCTATATAAAAGAATGTGCTACAGCCTATTTGTTTTTAATAGATATTCATCTGAATGTAACTTGGATACAATATTATGTATCTACACCATCTTTAGACAGTTCTCAAGTGTTACTGGGTTCCTGAGTGGAACCGTCATCTAGGTGATCCCAGTGATGCCACAGCTGGGTGGGTAGGATGACCACCCCTCTTCCCCATCATTTGACCAGATGCTAGCCAATCCGGGTGTCTGTAGCTATTGTAACAGAACTGGCAGAACATGCAGATGCCAATCTGATACTGTCTTATCCCCCCTCTTAAACACCTCTGCTGTTAATAATAAATGTGTCTAGATGCACTTTGCTTAACCTAACCTTAACCTGCATATTAATTTCATTATAGTGCACTATAAAGAGCATTGGGATTCATTTAAGACAGTCTTGCTGCACATTTGTATTACGTTTCCTTAGTCTGAGCACACTTCTCACCACCTCATGGTTGTTTAGATTACTTAAGCCATTATGTGTTAATTCTGACTTTGTCTGAGGTCTGATCCTAAAATCTTCACCTGTATTAGATCATTACATCGGAGTGGCACATCCTTTAGTGAATACGGAACCCATCTGTTTTCTACCCTATTATCCCGCACTCGGGGGTTGGGGTTGGGGGTGGGGGTGCTGGAGGTTATCCCAGCTGCTACGGGCAACGACATGGTACACCCTGGACAGTCGCCAGCACGTCGCAGGACCTCACACTCAAACACGTTCACACCTAGGGGCAATTTATTGTGCTCAATCGACCTATCCCCAGTCACGCACGTTTTGGTGGTGGGAGGAAACAGTTTCTGTCTGTGGTGGTAGCTCAGTGGTTAGGATACTTGCCTCTAGACCATGAGGTCTAGAGGACACATAGGATACTTGCCTCTAGACCATGAGGTCCTGGGTTCGAATCCTACCCCCAGCACCACCACTGGGTCCCTGAGCAAG
>JBBKCR010000141.1:16093827-16107036 GCA_037577295.1 Ladigesia roloffi | reverse complement strand
ACTGGGTCCCTGAGCAAGACCCTTAATCCCAAGTTGCTCCAGGGAGACTGTCCCCTGTAGTTAGGAATGGAAGTCGCCTTGGATAAAAAGCGTCTGCTAAATGCTGTAAATGTAAATGGTCTTGAAAGCATTCCAAAACGAATGTGTCTCTTGTTTGTGACCTTGCAGGATGTCTGTGTGATCTGGGACTGCAGAGTTCAGACTGCAAAATGAGCACCGACACCACACACCGCCTTCCACTGAATGTCTATGTCATCATTCTGGGGATTGGTCTCTTCATCTTCATGTTAAGCATGATCTTCTGTTGTTACCTGTTCAGGTAATTCTGTAGTGTTGAATTGTCACAAACCAGTGAAAGTTGGGATAACACTTGACTAAAGACCAGTACAGGCTACATGACATGTACACAAACTTTGAAACCAGACATAAGCCCTGATTAATAAATATAGAAAAGCTTATTCCAACCAGCATCAGTTTTGAGCTTAAATGGCTTCAGAACGGATTAAGCAGTTCATGACACTGACACTGGTTGGAATCAGTTGTCATGAAAGGTTAGCACAAGTGTCATGAAGTCTTGAGAATTCTGGCCTTCAGTGAAGTTTTACCCAAGTTTCTCCCACAAGGGGTTGCCTAGCCATTTTTCAGTCAAGCATCAAGACCAAAAAAGATCCGATTGTTTGCATTTGTGCTACAATAGTGTGTGTCAGTTTGTGCCAACATAACTTCATTTTCTGAAACTTGCTGTATTCATCCACAGCCTGAGACGACAAGGGACACGAGAGCAATATGGATACAATGAGGTGTGTTTAATTTGTAGCTTTATGTATTTCAAATATGCTGTCCTTCTGTGTCACTCAGCTTTTTGTCTCCTGGCAGGTTGTTCTGAAAGGGGCGGGGAAGAAGTTAAGCCTGCTTGGAGTAAGTAAATATAACTACCGTGACAAATGTTGCTCATTCGAAAAATATTTAGAAAACGCTGACGTGAATCAGAAACCAAGCCTCATTTTGCTGTTACTATATACTGAGGTGACCTGAAATGATCTATACAAAATAACTAAAGAAATAATGTCTGAAATAAAGGTAAACCAGGAGACACCAACTCTTTCTTTGCGTGTCTCTCGCCCTGTAGCAGACCTGTGCAGTTTGCTTGGAGGAGTTCAGGAGCAGGGATGAGCTCGGAGTGTGCCCCTGCTCTCATGCATTCCACAAGAAGTAAGATTGTTTTCCATAGCGGGAATCACGAGCACACAGGGGAAGGCAAGAAATGTGAAAAACATGTCCCTGAAACAGCTTCAAAACACTGCAACAACATCCCTGTCATTAAATGGGGGAGCTGACAGTGAGCAGTAGACCTGGAACAAATCTACCGTATATCAGTCATGTTTGATTTTGTTGAAAAGACTGTTATAGAGTCCTTAAGAGTGGAGTTCATACAATATAGGTTCACACTTTATTTTGAGTCCCTTATAGATCATCGAGCAGGATAGGTATAGTAGAATCTATTTATATCCCACTTGTTTTTAATAGACAAGTCGAATAATCTAGGTTGTGGTTGTGATGCTGATGTAATAGAATTGGCTGAACATGCAGTGACTGAATTCAGTAAATGGTCCATAGAATTGGTGAGAAATAATATAAATAAACAAATAAACACATAAATAAAGTGTTACCAGATATGTTACGTTGTTGCTGTGGTAGAGAATTGTGACTTACATCAAAATGCTATCTCTCTCTCTCTCTCTCTCTCTCTCTTTCTCTCTCTCTTTCTCTCTCTCTGTCTCTTTGTCTCTCTCTCTCTCTCTCTCTCTCTCTCTGGATGTTCAGGTGTTTGGTGAAGTGGCTGGAAATCCGAAGTGTTTGTCCCATGTGTAATAAACCCATCTGCAGGCTCCAGCCCGACCCTCCACAGGGGGCCGAAGGTCCACAGAACCCCCTGGAGGTGTGAGAGAAGAGGGCTGGTGTCAGTAAGAGAAACAGGAGACTCACTGTGTGGAACTCACTCAGCTTCACTCAAGAACAATAAAAAAGAACACACATACACTCACACACACACACACAGTGTCATCTGAAGTCATGTAGCCCACTCCCACATCCAACTGGCTCTCATTCTAGAAGAAAAAAAATCCTCTAGTACATCAAAGAGGAACTTTCACATTGACACAATAATGTCTTGAAGTTCTGACAAAATGCACTATGCATTCAGTCCTAATGGTCACATAGATGCCCTGGGCCATGAAAGAGAGAGATTTTGGATTTGAACAGAGAGTTGCACTGAACTTGGACGTTTGTGTAGATACTGCCTGATAGATATGCACAGAAATGCCATCCGGGCAGGGAGCACTATTACCGACCAATAAGGGAACGTGGAAAGTGTCAGAATGGAGCATTTTAGTGTCCAAACCTTGGTCCTGGAGATCCATGATCTTGGGGTGTTTTCCTCCTGCCAAAACGTTCAGATTTGGTCATTTATAAGAAATGTATCAATAGATCACAGAGGCGTTTCTGGATTTGAAAAGCCTAAAAGATGTTTTTAATGTCTGTCATTATGGCCCTCCCAGCACTCCCAGGTCAGGTTTGGGTGAATTGGAGTTGGGGTAATCTCTAAGTTATTTTGAAGTTGGTATTTTATATTGTAAAAAAAAATAAAAACTCAATAAAGTGTAACATTTCTGTGATGTTTGTGTTTATTTGTTTACTAGGCAGCAGATTTACTGTGTTTCTTCTCAGGACCATAGATTAGACTTGTATATAAGGCACTCTTTTGTGTGTGTGTTGTCATCCTATTCAGATCATAACAATGTCATGTATAATTTGACTTACATTCGTTTTTGTCCAAGCAGACAACAGAGGCGTTACAAGCGAACTGTGCCCTTATGTAAGGCGAATTACAAACAAAACAAAAGCCCTTTTCATGGCTAAACTCGGCAAATTCCCCTGGCAATGCTTGCTATATTACATGGCAATGCCTGCTATCCGTGTTATTGTGCCAGCCTTGTGACTGTGGTCAACAGTGCATTCCACCAGGTTTATATTAGAACCCTGTATCGCTACCAGAGCAAGTCAAAACATCCATTTCCATTTTTACAAATGAGATGACCCTCTCAGACATAAAGAAAATGGTCCAGTATCATAATGCATGTGTTAAAAACAGACAAACATTTGTTAAGAATCACAGTATATTCTGTATATATAAAGAACAGACTCTGATTTCAAATAAAAAAAAATATATACAAATGTAAAACATATAAAATATACAGTACAGTAATAAAATCATATTAAGTATTGTAAATGCACATGTCCCCACAGATCTGCAGTAACACTGGAGATGATAAGACAGCTCAGAAAGAGAAAAAATACAACATAATACAACATTTCATCTCCACTGACAGCGAACTGATAGTCTTTCCAAAAGAGTACACAAAATATATAAAGACAAACTGGTATCAACATGTGTTTTACGTTTTAGGTGTGGCATCAAAGTTGGGCAATTTAGTAACATACTAGGCCTATGGTTTACTTTGAATTACTCTAACCACATTTTAAAAAAGGTTTTCACCCTATCAGAACAAGAAAAGTTCCATGTGAACATGAGGAAGTATTAGCTGAGCAGAATCAGTCTGATGAAAATTTCATTTAATTTCTTCCTCAGGCTAAATTTCTTTAATTACGTGCACATGACCCGAGGCCTAACTGACTGAAAGCATGCGACTGGGAGTTACACAGGAGCCTCTGGCCTGCTCAAAAACAGGTTTGATGACATTATCGGCAGCAGGAGCTTAACGACTTCAAATAATCAACATGATACATAACGATTTGGCTCTAGTAGCACTCAGACTGAAACAGAAATTGCTATTGTGGCGGATGTTAATTGGATGTTATGGTGGAGGCCTCAGACATGCCATGCGGTAGGGATGCTTGCTTATCCCCTGTATTAACGACTCTCAGAGCTATAGGACTAACAGTTAAGTTTCATAGAGGATGCTGAACATTTTGTTGCATTTTCTATTGAGAGTTTAGGTCTGTGTATTGTCACTCAGAAATCCAGAACGAACTTTCATGGAGATGGACATATACAGGAGCAGCTTGGAAAGAGGTATCGTGAGATAGGATGGTGTGATTGGCATGTTGTATCTTGCCCTGGCTACCGAGTTAGTGAGTGAAAGAGAAGGAGTGGAGAGATGGCTTTTCACTTTCACAGGCACAGTTTTTCAACTATATATGCACTTTATCAATTCAAGGTAACATTTTAAATTATTCAGTCACACAAATAATATGGACACCTTGATTCCCACTGGGTCTTAGTCATCTTGGATGAGGAGATACAAAAGGCCAGGTGGTTAATGATATGTTACTGTAATTAGAAAGGTTTGAATGGAAGGACTGCTAGTGGCACCACTGATGTACAGTTGAGCAAGGTACCGGCATCTTCATTGGTGATGTGGCATGATAGAAACATGCACACCTGTTGCATACAATAAAGTAATATCACACAAAACTCTGTGTAAGGTGAAAAAAAAGAACAATATCAGCAAAATGGTAATGATTCTAAAAGTGCCCAAACCAACAAGGACACATTACATGGTAGAAGGGACAGACATACAAACTCACAACTCGAAGTGTCTAAGCCCTCACTTACAAAACTGAAAATCACAAATATAATCATAAGCTCTCTGCTGATCATTCGCTTCAACTTCACCTTTACACCAAACAGGCAAACCAACCTTCATCTAGAGACAAAAAGACGAATAACAGGCCCGAGCAGTTTTTTGGTTTTTACTACTACACTCAGTATGCCCATATTCAGTAAAGAAGAACAATTTTGATGATAACATTTTAAATAATTAATAATCATATTAAAAATGCCTAACCAATTAGTATCATTACGACGTCATTAGTGTGCCTTAGTGTATTACTTCTACAAAAACTTGCAGATGCACAAACCAATGTAAAATCGGAAATGCAGAAGCTCGTGTTTTTTCTCCAAGATTTTCAGCCTTAATAAACTCTCTCAGAGAGTAAATTACAATTAAAATCGAGCATAATGTACGTGGAGTACATTTACAACGAGTTTTACAACGAAAAGCAACAAACCAGTTTTTTCATCTCTGAGTTGGCGTCGCAATAGCGTCCCTTTCCAGTAGGGGGCAGTATTTCCTACGTCGGGAACGTAAAGACTTTCCAGGCTGTTTCCAACGGAGATGATTCATTTACCTGCATTCATTACTTTTATGACATCACATTTATTAGTGTAAATTTATTTATTAGTGTCACATGTATTGGGTAAATATTATGTTCATACATATAAGTGAAATAAAATGCTTGCCCTCATTTAATGTGTTTGTATTTAATTAAGTTACAAAACTGAACAAGAATGTAAAAGTATGTACATGTGGAACTATATTTACCTGTGTCACTGGTTTATCCTTATGTCAAATTTACTTATGTTATGTTATCTCCCTTCCTAGGCTCTCTGTAAATGCGTTTAAAAAGCAATATGTATTACATTCGTTTAAATGGTTCAAATGCAACATGTAATACATTCGTTTAAATGTTTCAAATGCAATATGTAATAAATTTGTTTAAATGTTTAAAACGCAATGTGTAATACATTCGTTTAAACGTTTAACATGCAATATGTAATACATTCGTTTAAATGTTTAAAATGCAATATGTAATACATTCGTTTAAACGTTTAAAAAGCAATATGCAATACATTCTGCAGGTAAGCAAAATATTGAAACGGAAAGAGAAAAACTGGTCCGCCCACACTGACTGAATGCTGCAGGGAGCCAGCAATAATTCACACGTTTCGGTTCATACACAGCCAGGGAGAAGAAAGACCATGGATATGACACATTGGTCAACATTTAGAAAAGTTCTTTCTTCTTTCAAATTTGTAATTCATTAAATTTACAGGAAGCACAGGCCTCCAAATCACTGCACACAGTGTAAGTGCCACCAAAAGAATTGTCAAGTTTATTTATAAAGTACATTCTCTTACACAAAACATCATGCAATGTGCTTTACAGGAATAGCACATTGAAATAAAGAAGTGAAATAAAATAATAATATGACAAAATTAAAGAAATAAAAGAAAAAAATAAGAACTACATGCACAGCTTGTATAATTGCCATAAAAACTCATTTACCAGAGGAATGGGAACCTCAGACCCACTGACCCGAGCCTAAAAGTTCACAGTGACAAGCATCAGCTAGACGGGAATAAAGTTCACCTGTACTCGGCTTCAGAGCAGCAGTCCAAATGCATTCTGATGAAGATCTGAAAGTTGAAGTGGCATTTTTGATCTGGAACTAATTATCCATCTTCAGTACCAGAAGTTTCCTACTTAATTTGTGAGTGAATACCGTCAGATTCGTCCCAAAAGTGTAGTGTCTGTGGTAGAGAAGAGATACATCTCTAAAAAATATGTCATATTTTAAAAGGAATGTTGGAAAAAGAGTATATGTAGTTAATGTTAAATCTAATTTTTTGGTGTGAGCTCACTACCTCTTTAGAAATTGCTGCAATTTTTTACTGCATTTCACATTAAATGATGATGAAGTGTTAATGATAAAAATGATTACAGCAAAGTGAAGACAAATGTGACTAACACAAAATAAACTTAAATTATCTTTTCAAAATCATGAGTACCCTGTTTCAGCTGGATCATACAAATTGCAGTTTCTATGCCATCACATCGAAATACATCGAATACACATGTATATTCTAATAAATTTCATATTAAGCAGAATTTCTTTATTCAAACATTTTTAAGGCATCAGTTTACACTGGTTAACACAATGTTTTGTATATTTATTGTATTTTGTGTCTCTTTTGTTCATTCAATTCAATATTTTTTTTACTACTGATGTTATACAGAATCTGGGTCAAAGACCCTAGCGATCAAGGCGGCAGAAGTGAGTGAAAATTCCCTAAAATTAAAAGAAACTTCTGGATAAATCAATACTCAAAAGTGGAACACATGCTCCTCTGGTGGACCCAGAGTGTGTGAGAGACTGGCGATGTCCCCAAGGAGAGAACTAACAATGTGGCCTTCATGTACAGACTGCTGACCAGGTTTCAGTCTATAGCTAACAGTAGTTCCAGTTCATAAAAGTTTGATGGTGATGATGATTGTTATTATTATTCCAGATTAATGTCAATGTCTTTGTGCTGAAAAGGAAATTCCATATTTTCTAAAGCAATATAGAACCATCTAGATTAATAAGGATATTGTTGTTTCTACATTAGAAAGGTGTGTGCATAGTCAGAAATTTCTATCTTACTTGGGAAAGTCAGTCCTAAGATGCACAGGAGTGGATAAAAATTATATTATCTGATCAAACACATTTTATACTTATTTTCTGTCACTTTGTTTAGCACCTTGTGCATATTGCCCACCTTTAAATACCAAAGAACTATTCAGTTTTTAACAAGAAGTGTACCCAGCTGGCATTCGACCGACCTTAAACATTTAAATGTGGTTAAAATAATGTCAGTTTATGAAAAAACATTAATTCAACGTCAAAACAACGTTGAATACCAAATGGTTGAAATGGTGTTGTTAACTAACTATGGATTCAACATAGAAATCTATGTATAATTTGAGTTGTACGTCAAATCAACGTTGGAATGACGTTGTTATTTCAGCGTTGATTAGATTTGCAAAATCTAAACAAAATCCAACGGTTATGCAACATTGACACCTGACGCATCTGGCGTTGATTCAGCGCTGACTCCACATTAAAATGCCAGCTGGGTATGATCAAAAACTGCAGTCTGACTGATCATGGTTGGTGTAGCCCCAAAACAACATTACTCATACTTCTCCTGTTTTTCAACCCACAGTTAACTGATATAAATGTCAAAAAAAGAAATTGGGTTAATTTTATAAATATTGTTGACCCATTATACAAGACCAACTAAACTTCAGTTCTACAAAATAGAAAGTAAACTCATTACCATCTTCCTGGTTGCTGATTTGATCACTGACACTTACATTAAATACTTTCATTCAATAATATTTGTTTGACAAATGTAAATCATCCCAAAAAATTCTTCACATTTCCTGCCTGGGTCAAATATTTATTTAGTTTTCTTAAAACTAAATTTTTGTTATTAAAACAAAATTTTTTTAAACTACATTTTACTTTTCTAGGACACGGGGAAAGCACCAGTTCATTAGCTAATTAAGCATACTAATCACCAGCCAGGAGAAAAAAATGTTCAAACAGGCATGAAATTGCATTCACCTTGGGTGACCTAATTACGCTCACCAGCACCGTCTCACCAGATGCCCCTTTTTGGGGTTTTTTTTTGTGTATGGAGGGCAGTGTTTTCATTTAACGCTTCACATCTCTTTTAGTGACCTCGCTGGCTAGTATCTATTTATCTATTAACCAGTCATTTCACAGTAGATTTTTTTTGTGTAGTAATTTTTGTATGTTTTCTTACGTCTTATGTTAGCTAATCACTTAACTGGCAGCGTATCAAGAATCGACCAGAATGTTTCCACACTCTGCATTTTTCTGTATAATCTTCCCTCTGCTCTGCCTGAATCAGTTTATTAAGAGCCAATAAACTCTTAGCAATATATCTTGTGTTTTGGAGCAGAGAAAGCACAAAAATGTTGTAATATTGACTTCTACATTACGAGAAAAACATATATGAGTGTATATTTGGTTTAAATACAATTGTTTTTAACATTTAGAAGTTAATGATAGAAAGAATAACGGACCCAAACGGAAATCCTGTGATCACTCAGATTGGCTCTTTATATAAATTACTAATATGGTGGCAGGATATTTAGACAGTCAGGCTGTATTTTATTAAGAGTGAATGCTGATCATTCCTCCATGACATCTACTGGAGAAAATCAGATTTGCTAAATCCTGCCTAAGCATGTTACACGGATAATAGATCTTCTCACTTTCCTTTTTTAAGAGAATTAAATCCTTATCCGTAACACTAATCTGCACACACAATGGTACGATAATGTTCAGAATCCTACCAGGCATACACACTCTTCTGCTTATGACATATGGCTGTTGGGTGGCCACCAACTCCAGACAAGCCCATCATGTGACCGAGGTAAAAACAAGGCTGTGCAGCATGTCTGGGCCAGGCCTTTTAGACAAGACATGGAGCAGCTGGCCAACCATGCCAATCTGCAATCAATGAATCAAACGGGTAGATGGGGTTTATATGCCTAATTGAACAGCAAAATCATTCGTCTGGTGCAAAACGACCAGACAGCATGAGCTTATATGGCCTGACCTGTTAGCAGTGGCTCATCTGGGACATGCATTATTTAAAGATGTGGGAGACACTGTATTTATACGTCTGCATTTGGGTTAAATCAGCTCACAATCTACTTTCAAAAACCTGTGTATGATGTATACAGGACTGTTCAATGTCTTAGGCATATACAACAATAGTTTGAACCCGTTTCTACCAGCAGTGAGTTCTTTCTGCCAGCAAAAACACAAATGAACATCAGAATAAACTCGAACAAACATTAAGAAGCAGTAAAAAGTATCAAGATTGTGTTTTTTCTAAAAAGGAGATGATATTTCGTTAGCCGGCTAGAAGAACACAGGTTTGGTTGAGATTTCTGATCATTGTGCAGTTTTGTAGAATTCCATAAGCGACAGCACCTCAATTAATTGAATCTAATGAAGTAAAACGAGTCAAACCAGGGATTTGAATGGAGCTAAAATGAATATCAGACTTCCTTGAGGAAAGAGGTCTGGAAATGGTCAGGCGAACACTTTGCCACACAGAAAACCACTGGAATAATGTTCATTGTATTTATTGTAATATTAATGCTAACTTAACACAAATGTCCTGTAGTATACAGGTTATAATTTTCCCCAGGTGCCTAAGTCTGTTGCACAGTACTTTATCTATCTTTAAAATAAGCTATACATACACACATAATGCAAATGCACTCATGTGCAAAGGTTTTGGTACTCCTGGTCAATTCTGCACAATTGAATTGGCCAATTGGGCTGTAATTACTATTTATTATGTCAATTAAAAATAGTCACACATGAAGAATTCTTTTTTTCATAGATTTGTTTTACTCGGCAAATAAATAAACCCCAAAACCCCTAAATGCCATATTAAATCCCTGAAATAAACACAGAGCACAAACAATAGCAAGTTTACACCCTAGACAAAATAAACTCATATTTCAAAAGCCATTTGATCAGAAACTCATGTATGTGCAATGAAAAAAAGCATAAGGTGCAAATTACTAATGTATAAATATAGACAGACTGACAGACAGACAGGCAGGGTTGGGGCTGAGGACCTGGCCTGAATCAAATCCTTGCTGTCTGCATTCATTCTTAACAGATGGAAACCTCAAGCCAAACACTTCTGTGTACTGTAGTTCCTCTGAGACACACAGATCAATTATTTATTTCCCAGGCAGGGTCACCCTTTGTGGGTGACAGCCACTAATGCATCTCTCACACTGTGCCTCATTTCTATAAACACACCAGAACACAAAACACATTCATCTGTCCCCGGACATGAGCATATACGAATGTATTACTGTTAAATGTATCTCTGTGATTACAAAATAAAAAAGTGGTACTAAATTAATCATCAACAGCACCATTTTTACCATTATTGAAGTATTATTTAAAACAAAATCAACACATTTACATAACATGAGTAACAACATGTTTTATGTCTGTAATACTGAATAAAGATCTGCCCTGTTCTGCTTCGCCACAGTCTTTTCTGGTTAAATTGGCAAATATTCCATTACTTGAGGTGCCAAGAGGCCACAGATGAAACTGTCTGAACTGAAATGTGAGAAAGTTGTGACACTCCATAAGTGAATATGATTTCATAAATAAAGTTGTCCTGTCTGTCTGTCTGTCACCCCCAGAGAGTTAAAGAGCCCAGGCCAGATGGTAAGTTTGGTTTGTGACACATGGTTTTCAGAGGAGCCAGAGGCTGATAGGCCTACCAAAGTTAATTGGAATGTCATTAAAGTTTGAGTAGGGTAGGGTGGGGTCAGGGGAGAGGGTGGGTTGTATACATTTTTTGCTGTCGATTAGGGTCGAGTCTGTGTGTGTGTGTGTGTGTGTGTGTACACTTCAGGAGTAATAATGTTCAGATGGGGCAATAGGATGGGGCTCCACCTGCTGCCACCTGTCAGTACTCCAGGCCTATATAAGCATCATCTCTCCTCCTCAGGGTCATACAGATTTGGGCTTGGTGCTGACACATCAGCCTGGACCTTTGTGGCCGTACAGTCCACAGCAGCCCCGCTGGACGGACATTGTGAAACCTCTTTTAAGTGGGCGCTTAACATCTCCATCCCTAGAGTGCTTGTGGACGTATACCAAGAAGGATGAAGCCTCGCAGACCAAGCTGTGCCTATTCAGGCTCTGAAAGTGACTCCAGAGACCTGGAGAAATTCGAAAGTGCAGCGCGGAGGAGGATGGCAGCCAATGCTCGAGAGAGGAAGAGGATGCAGGGCTTGAACACGGCTTTCGACAGACTCCGCAAAGTGGTTCCACAGTGGGGTCAGGACAAGAAACTGTCCAAGTACGAAACCCTGCAGATGGCTCTCAGCTACATCATGGCCCTGGACCGGATCCTGACTGACTCCAGCAGACACAGCGCCCCGCACAGGCAGTGGCTGGACCTGCAGTTTGAAGGCCTGCAGTCTGAGAGCTACCCTTGTATCGTGAGGTACAACTCACCTATTGAAAATGAACACTTGCACTCCTCCTTCTCCTACCATTACGAGGGACTTGAGATCCCCACTTAGACTGAGACTTAGACTGAGAATGTGAACTTGTATCTTTTATTGTAAAAGATACAGGCGTCGGTAAATACATTTGTATTAAATGTCTGTATTATGTACTTTATACTACTGGTAGTCTATATTTGATATTCATCAGATGATGAAATTCAGTAGATTGGGATATTTTTGATGAGTTGTTACAAAAATGCACTGATAGTCCCTATAGTATTTATTTTGCCATTTATTTTTATAACAGAAAGAAATTCTATGGTTGGTGACGTAGTGAGAGTTGGTCTGGTTCTCCTAGCCTAATGTTCAAACCCTTGTATTGCTTTGTATCAAATCACTTCTTAAAAGCCCTAAAGCGGGCAAACTGTACGTTATATTTGTATTTGTATTTATTTTGCATTTTAAATATTTGCTTTTTGTGGTTGTTTTGGTTTTAGTCAGATGTTTATTTATTTAGGTTTGACATATCCAGCACAGTTTGTAATATTTGAGACGTGTTTGCAGGCTGAATGAGTTCTGAGTGTTCACTGTGCTGAAGTCAAAGTCTGTCCTTGAATATTTCTTGCATATTATGTACAGATTTTTTTTCAGTATTTTTTTAGTCTTTGAGTGCCAGAATAAACAGAAAGACTCAATCCATGTTTCATATATATTTTTTTTAATGAATGCCATTTTTAAAAAAGCATACAAAAACAAAAAATGAATCATAATTAACATAGTTCAGCATTGTCACTATTTAATTATTTGTTTGCTTATTAAATCAACTCAGTGTAAAAGTATTTTAAATGAATTAAAATGTTACAAAACAACACTAAAATGTCAGTTTTCAGCATTATGGCAATACATTTTGCTGTCAGGTGTGTGTGCCTGCTCCAGTGTGTACACTGCCCAGATAAAGGCTTGGTCCTTTCACCAGAGTGGTGTGTCCTTAGATAAGGCTACTCGAGGCAAACATGTCTCTCCTGTTTCTTCAGGGAAATTATAAATCACGTTTAAAGGGCTAAGAGTGACGTCAGATGTGAAACCTCTGTTTACCTGCTGACGACAGCTTTCACACTGGTAGTGAACAAGAGCTTTTGGTATTTATACAATTTTCACACACAGTTTGGTCATTCTGAGTATAATACTCAGTCCTTCCATTAGAATTAAGGAGAGGAGAATGTAAAAAGGTGAAGTGTTTGTACTGAAATCTGTCAATTTTATTGTTTATTGGGAAGAATTTCTTAATATTTAATAAAATACCCAATTTATTAAATCAGAATTAACCAGTCCCTATCCAATCCAACAGTTTGCTCTATTATTTCAGTCACTGCTCAGTAAAACCTGTAGGGTTTTAATATTGCTGGATTTAATCACACACACACACACACACATACACACACACACACACACACACACACACACACACACACACACACACACACACACA
>JBBKCR010000141.1:16052227-16079954 GCA_037577295.1 Ladigesia roloffi | reverse complement strand
GTGTACTAGAATGTGTAATTGATTGAATATTTAATCATATTTGTAACTTATCATAGACATGTCTGGTCTACTGTCTTCTGAACTAAGTAACCAGTAACCGTTCCTCACCTCAGAATAAAGAACTTGCAATGGATCCAGATAAGCATGTTACTGAATTTGTTTCGTTATCAAACACCATTTCAACATCTGTACACTGATAACTGTGAAGTATGACAAAACTGAGTTGCAGACAGAGGCGGAGCTAGACGTTTTTACTTGGGGGGGACTAGGGAGGCAAAACAATTTAATTGGGGCCAGTATACGCCCCCCCCCCGTGAAATTACATTTGCGTTTTGGCATGTTACAAACGGCTCTAGCGGCGCAGCTCGTTTGTTTCGTTTTGATGATTGACATATTAAACATCCCGCGCTAGAGCAGCTACCAGCGGCTGATTGGCTAGTTTTGTTTAGACTACGTCTATCACCATGGTAACGCGTACTCACTCTCAACTTGTCATAGCAAAGATCCTTCATTTTACTATCACTGGCCGCAGCTGCTGCGTTCATTCTGAAATAAGCTTTAATAACATTCGCACATCATGTACGTTATTTTCACAATTTCCCAGCATTAATTTGCCTCCATTACGCGCCGCCCATTGTTGCAGATATAAAATATCTATCACAAGTGAAGAGAAGTTCCAAACATTATGAACAGGTACTCTAGATTTCCTCGAAGAACACACAAACAAGATACCACACGTCATCAGTTCATTAGTTTTGTCAGCATGAACCGCAAAAATAAAACAAATCAAATATTTCTAGTCCAATGGTTCATTTATTGAGACTCATTTAGACTTAAAAGAAAATTATCAAATGCTAAATTGCATTCAAACATTTTACCTATTACATTCAATTCTTGAAGCAACCTTAACAATGTGATCTGAAACATGCATTTCAAATCCACAAAGTCCCCAGAAAAAAATACCCAAATCTCATTTCTCTGGCTACTAGAGAAAATGGCACGCGTATTTTTCAAAACTGCAAATGGACAAAATCTACTGTGGGCTCTAAAACCAACAATACAGCTCTCTACAAGGGCCTCAAACCATTAGACTCAAAGTTGAGTGACTGAAAATTAAGGCTTCTTTGTAATACTGAATCAATTCAGCATGTCAGTCACACTCATCTGTGAAGAGAGCAGTACTGGACCTGCTCGAACCAGAAATGACTCCGAAACCGTTTTCCATACAGAGTTATCAAATGTTATTTACATAATCAGCCATAGTGACCCTTTCTCTATATTGAACGAGATATTTCACTGTGTTGGCAAATCATAGTAAAAAGAGAACATCTTACACGCGGTATCAAACTCTTGAATTCTGAGAGAAATGAGGAGCTAATGTGGATTAAATATACACAACTGCACATAGAAATTCATTTACACTTCAACATTTACAAGACACAGGTCCGATGAACCCCAAAAAGTGCCTTTACTTACATGTGTTTACTGAATGCTTGTTTTCCTGCTTTTAGTATAAAATTTGAAGTCCATAATGTGATGTACAAGCAAACACATGATCAGCTATTTGGAAGGGGAGAAAGGAAAGCACTTTTTAAAAAAGCATCAGTTTCAGAACATGTACAACTTTTAGCAATGTATCTGTGAATTTTCTTTAATTGGCATCAAGCAAATATATTCAATACGGGGTTGGGTGGGGGGTGGGATAGTTTATTTTTTTCGACTCCATTAAAACAAGAAAAAAAATTAATTTCGCAAATAAATTCAGTTTCCTGCTGAAGGCATTCATCCCGTGTGTCTCTAGTCAAAATTTGCTTCTTTACATTTAAGCAAACCCTGATTCGTCAGTTCTGAACATGTTCTGGGAAAAAAAGTCGATGTACTCCTATTAGTCTCTTAACTCCCTCCCAGTGTGAAGAGGACTCCCACAAAGTGACTCATGTTGGAAAGTGAAGACCAGTTCACTGTGTCTGGTAGCCAGCCATGCCGAAGTTAGCCTGATTCATCACTGGGCCAGGCTGTGCCTGAGAGGGCTGAGTCCCAAAACCTCCCATCCAGGCAGGAGACTGCGACTGCCTGTGGCAGGAAAAGACACACAAAATTAGTCATTTTCGAATAACCATGCAGAAAACTGACAAGCTACAGGAATTTATACTGCTGTAATTCAGTATTTCATTCAAACAATTTACATAAAGATGCATAAAACTAAAACTGTATTAATAAGCTAAGCATACAGCCACTGTTTAACACTGTGGCTACGACCAGAATCCCTAAAAGCTGCCAGTGCTTTCTACCAGTCCAGCTTCTCGCCACAATGACTCAAACGTATTTTGTGGATTCCTCTCTTGTCGGCTGTTCACATGCTGGAGGAGACCAGAAGAGCTTCCTCAAACACCCACGGGAGCGGTTTTATACTGGAGAGAAGTGTGTGTTACCCAGGAAATCTTTAACAGATTTAGAGGGATATCACAGCATTCCCACCCAGAAATGCCAGACAGTAGGAAGGAAGCCAGCAATGCTATTCAGTCTGCTTAAATCTGATAACACACATGAATATTCTGTCCCGTTAATCACATTACTGCTTGTTCTCACAGATCCTCCTACTCCTTAATCTTCCACATTCATTTGGGGTGGGAGATCAATATTATCTATTTAAAACGTGCAGTGTTGTCTCTTTTAACCAATTGTCCACATATGGAATTGTCTTTGCTAATAGAACATGCAAGTTATACAACTTATGACAGTATAAATATTTCAAGACAGGGAAATATGCATGGACCGAAAAAGATTAAATTTAATTTTTAGTGACAGACTTCATCGCCATCATTCACAGAAGTGTTTTTAATGGTCACCGTCAACACATAACGGCACTTACTCTACTCCAAATCCCTGCTGATTCCATGAATGTCCGTACATTCCATAGGATGGAACTTGCCATCCATTCGTCATGTACTGCCCATACTGCTGCTGAGGATTTCCATACATTTGATTCCAATGGCCCCACTGTCCATAATCTACCTATGAGGAAATATAATTCATTTTTAATTCAAGGCACAGGGGGAAACAAATACAAATACAGTAAAACCAACGCACTTAACTGCAAGGAAGTAATTAATGCATTTTTCATTGATAAAATGCTTCACGCTTCTTATTTAGTTGCCAAAAACTGTTATCACATACAAGAAGACATGACTGAAGCTTATAAAAATGGTATCACTTAAATACTAGAAATCGAGTATTGCTAATAAATTGTACGCACTTGTTCGGTTACCGGTTGGACACTTTTGGCCATGTCAGGTGACTCTTTACCCCAGTAGCACTTAACCATATGGCCTTCGATGGTTGTTCCATTCACTGAAACAATGGCGTGGGCAGCACTTTCATGGGAAGAAAACCTGTCATATGACAAAAAAAAGAAAAGCTTGCAATTTAAAACTTTGTTTTTTTACATAGACACATAACAGTACAGTAAAAATTTATTTTTACAATATTGTAACTGTCAAAACACAAGTTCTAATTGCTAAGGGAGCCACTGATTAAAGTTAGAGGGCCAACAAGCCAAATATAGTATTATTCCAGAAAAGTTATCTGGCGCCATCTAGAGGACAGCAAAAGTAACCACACATTTAAAGAAGTATTATCCAATTTGACAAAAATTATTTTATATTATATGCAGATTTATTATTGTTCGTTAAAATTAATGTAATATGCGTACCTGATAAAAGAGTAGCCTTTTTCTGGGAAAACTCTGATTTCCATGATTTGGCCAAACGGTGAAAATGTCTGTCGCATAAGGTGTTCTGTGAAAACAGGGACACAATTTACATCATAGGAAAAACCAAACAAGCTGTAATACACCACACCTCAAAGATCATGTGTGACCTACCTGAAAGCCCTGACTGGATGCCACCACAGTATACAGTGCAGTTCTGAGGACTTGACTGGTTCACAACATCTTCAAATCTCAGTTGCTTTGAGCTGCCTAAAATTTTCAGAGACAGGTATTTAGACTAGATATTTTAACCTTTTAAATCTGAAATAAAATTCAGCTGCTTATAGCATTAAATGAACAAAAAAACAGCTATGACTTAAGACCTCTTTCTTTAGGTCCAGTCTTAAAGGGCCACAGGATGGCACAGTTTTGTGCTTTCTCATTCAATCAACAGAAATTTATTCTGATCAAGAACTACTCACAAGTACTGTGCACTAATACTGTGGCCCTCCACAACTTCATCTCACCCTGGTTTGTGATCTTACTGTCTTGCACGGTTTTGGGGGCAGGGGGCTTTCGAGTGGCCCAGTTGGTCCGGATCTGCCGTCCACCCAACCACTGGCCGCCCATGTGCACTATGGCATTCTCTGCATCCTAGCAATAAAAAAAAAACAAACAAAAACACAACATACCAGCTTACTTTCTCTGATACTGAAACAAATAAAGAAAAGATAACTCATAGGATATATTGCTACCCACTCATAGCTCTTTCTATTTACAATTCAGCCTTTGTGGAGGAAAAACAAAGCTAAAACTTTAAATTAATTCAATCATTAATAGATCCAGCTACTATATTACAGCTATTACTACAATGGTTTTTAAATAAACTACATATAGAATCTAAATAGAATTTAAATAGTCAAAAAATAGTAAACAGAAATAGAAATAACCTTCACTGTGTGTTCCTGAGCTGGAGCCTTACCAGTTTGTTATAGAAGGACACAAATCCATACCCCTTTGATTTCCCTGTAGTCATATCCTTCACCACACGAGCATCCCTGAAAGAACATGGTACACCCAAAAAGTTAGTTCACCTCCAACCTGGCAGCACAGTGGAGAAAAGAAAGTAAGCTCACACATACACACACATCCACACACACAACACACACAAGGGAATGTAAAATATTTTATAGAATCCTAACTGATCCAATTAAATGATTACACTGCATCTTCTGACAATTTACGTGCTATCAAAAAATAGTCCATGCAACCTACACTACTGTCTGTTTTAACACTATTTTTTTAAAGCTCTGGCTCAGTCCTAGTTTCCACTGCAGTGATCCTGGCGTTCCTAGATCTGATCAGTTAAAATGAAATAAAAAATAAATAAGGAAAGAATAAAAAGGTACAAAAACAAATCAGTTTCTTTACCATGCATTCCTAATTTCTGCTGCTGTCTCTAATCCTACCAGTAGAGATATATAGAAATATTAAAAAGAGGAAAAAAAGGAATTAAACGGCATACATGGCCTGTTAACAGATTTCTTTATTTTTCCTGGTCAATTCTTTACCACCAATATGGAGATTGGGAAGCTGCAAATTTTGAAAAATTGACATTTTCAGCATTTTAAGAGAATCATACTATCAACAAAACTAGGCAATCCAAAATTAAACAACATTTTTACAATAAATATTGGAGGACTGTTAAAAACTACACTACGTCAGCGTTAATATGAAAATACTGCAGTATAAATATGAAAAGCAAAGAATAAATGGAAAAAAATCTACATCTGAGTTTCCAGTGTGCACAGTTCCTTGCTGTTAGCCTTCAAGCTCCTGTCCAATCCTATGAGCATTTCTGTAAAATAACCAGAGTGCTATTAACTCACACTCACAGCTAAAGAATCTGAAAGAGTTTCAGATTCACAGTGACATTTTAATACCAAATATTGAACTGCTTTAATAATTGTAATAGCATTTAGATGTACTTACCATTTGTTCAGTCAGGAATGTTTAATGACGCAGATATGAGTATTCTTATTAAGACAAGCAACAATGTGGCGCTAACCACAGTATTGCCTTAAAGGTCCTAAAACCTAGCCTATTTTTTTATTATGTAAGGAGCATGCATTGATGCATCCAACATTTGCATTAAAATTAATGTTTTATTTATGACCACTCCTGTCTTCAAATGGCATTTTGATGGTACTGAACAGTAACATGCCTGTGGTCCTTATCCATGCAATTAAACTTGACTGGTAAATTTGAGTTCTAACCATTTCACATCACACCTACAAAAAATGGCAGAAACTATCAATTGTTTGTTAGCTTGGCATTTCGGTTATTCTGAAAGGACCATAAAAATGTCTACTTCCCACACCTACAAAAAGGGCCCAAACTAGCCATTGTTTCTATTAGTTTGGCCTTTTTGTCATTCTGTTGAATTATCAACATACAAATTACAAAAAGAGGCCAGGAAATCTTCAGACTGACAGTACATGTAACATAGCTAACTATTATTTCACAAAGCACAAAACATCATCTTTCACAGAAAAACAGAACCTCTTGATACTTACGAAATTTTTCCAAAAGGAGCAAACGCCGCTCTGATATCATCCGTTGTGATCTCAGGACTCAGATCTCCCACAAAAACATGGAAATGATCTGCAAGGCAAAACAACCCAGCATATATTAAGAACCTTATTCTTTTTTAAACTTGTGTCATTGGTACATAAATAGCATCAGAATAGAAAGGAAAAAATATGTCCTTTACAGAATACAATTTCAGTAAACACATTCAATTCATTCAACACCACAGACAAAAGTAATAGAACATACTGGACGTGTCTTTCTTCTGACTACTTGGAGTTGTTGCCCAATTTACTTTGACTTCCTGCAGATAAGAAAATGCAATTGTTACAGTTTAGTCACATAAAGCAATCATAGACTACATTCTTGGGCATATACTGCTGAACAAAGTACCTTTCCCAGAATCTTTCTTCCATTCATTGCTGCGAGGGCCGCTGCAGCATCCCTGTGCTCAAAGAACTCCACAAAGCAATATGGGTCATTGCTTGTGTGCTGCAAAACAGAAAAAACCTGCTATCATTAAAATGCCAAAAAAGCATTTCAAAAACAGTCAAGATTTTGTGGGGACACTACAAATCACAATAGAAAACACAAAACATCTACACTGTTTGAGCAGTTCCCATTTGGAAGAATCCAAGAAATGCAGTGGCACATGCTTACCTCTGTTATCATTTTACAACTTTTACAGGGACCAATCTGGGTGAACAACTGAAGGATCAGGTTCTCTGTGACATCCCTAGAAAGGTTTCCCACGTAACTAGAAGGCAAAGAGAAACACAGAGCCTGAAAACCCAGCTCATCTCGGACACAAGGGCTCTACTTAGAACACAAACTGAAGGGCACATAGTGCTTTCCCATTTCCAAGTGTTGCAAGAACACGAATACTAAAGTAAATCAGAGATAATGAAAACGACTAACTTATTGCTCCAGAAGTGCAAAAACGACAAAGGAGAACGATTAGGACATCGTGTTTTTTACCCAGTCGAATGCTTTACCTCAACCTAAACATATAGATCCAACCAAATTACACAGTATTTACGCTGTTTGGCAACCACAATTACTGCCATGATTATGTGGCAGATCTGAGCCCTGAGGTAATTTAGCTCCTTTTGGAAATAATTTCATACGCATCAAGAGGTTCTGCTTGTTTCTCTGTTAAAGATGCTTGTTCCTTTGTTGAACAAACAGCTAAAAGGTTAGTACGAAACTTTATATCTAATGCAGTCTGTAAAATTCTTAGATAGTTTTAGTCATTTATAGCTTGATCATTTGTTAACCAAATGGCAAAAAGGCCACAATACAACTGAGAGCTCTTGTCTCTTTATTGTAGGTGTCTCAATGAGGCATTTCTGCAGATTCGGCAGTCGATTCTAAAATTAATACATCAGAATGCGAAAATAATCATAAAACAGCCGAAATTAGTTGACCTTTTACATTTGAAACACCAAGAAAAAGGATACTAGCAGTGAGAAAAGATGAGAAACACTCGGCTTAGTTTATTGGGCCTCTGGAAAATTAGCAGCTCCCCAGCTGGATGTCAGACAATAGCTAAACAAGCAGCTAATGCTAGCTAAATTAGCACGCTCACGTAAGCGTCTGTATTTTCTATTCGACACAAGAGGGGTATAAACGAACTTTTATTGGTCATATACTCCAATTAAGACACAATGTGTAGAACTGCACACAAAACAACATCTACATCACCACTGTTTTATAAAAATTAGTAAAGTTATACAAGGAGGCTAACACGATAGCTAGCGTAATTGCAATGATAGCAACTTTGAAAAGCAATTTACAAGCAAACAATGAAGCTTTTGTGGAAAACCTTAGCACCGTTTGAGTTTGTTGGCAGCTCTAATTCTTTGTTCAGCAGATTTCTCAGAGCCTGAAGCTGTGTGTGAGGCTAAAAACGAAAGAGATCACGCCAGATGACCGTGTGCCGTTTGACCACAGAAATCCAAACGCATGGACTTTTTGTGGGCATTGTGCTGGTTAAGGAACTCACAGTGTTTTTGGATGGCTCTCGTCTTCCATTATCGTGTGTCGTGCTTCGTGTCGGTGTGAATTATTAACGTCCCCCGTGCCCTTACGCCTCCGTTTAAAAGAACCCCAGTCCGGTTTAGCTTCTTACTTTCTTTATTGTGTAGAAAATGGCGAAACCCGGTCAGCACGGAATCCAGCCAGTGCGCATGCGCAGAGCATCACGGGGTTGACCACACAACATGGAAAAAAGTATTGGGACGTCAGAGCATCACATCAACTGGGACATTAATGACAATGTATCTAAATCCATACAATTTAGAATGGAGTCTGTCCACCTTTTACAGCTAAAGCAGCTTTCCATAACATTTTGGAGTGTTTCTGTGGGAATTTGTGGCTCATTCATTCTATAGATCATTTAAGATGTCAAACACTGATGCTTGGATGAAAATTTCTACATTCCAGTTCATCCCAAACATATTGGATAAGGTTGAAGTCAAGGCTCTGTGTGGGGCTTGTATATAGACCTTGTTTGTGCACTTGGGTATATTCATTCTGGAATAGAAAAGGTTCTTCCCCTCGGAATGTTCACAAAGTTGGAAGAATGACGTTGTCCAAAATTTCTTCGTAAGCTAAAACATTAAGATTGCCCTTCACTGGAAGTAAGGGACCTGGCCCAAACCCTGAGAAATAGGCGTGTCCCAATACTTTTGTTCATATAGTGTATCTATGATTTCTTCACTGAAATCAAATGCAATTTCTGTCTTTGCAAGAGCACTGATTAAATTTGATTCAACTCCTCAAATCCATGAAATGCCACCATAGCTTCTCTTGTGGCTTTGCTGGTGTGTGCATTTGAGTGTGTGTTTTGTGTGTGTGAAAATTATCATACACATTTTCCTGCATATTTTCTCAAAAATTATTAATATTAGCCTCCAAATAATCAAAAGATACATGCGTTTTGTGCATCATAATCAAAAGATGCATACATTCTGTACGTATAATTACACACATGGTACATAACCAAAGCTTAAATACACTAAATGTCAGCATCTATCCAGGTACCTTTTCTAATCTGTAAATTCAGTCACTTAAACGCCCTCAGCACAGGTGTGGAACAGTGAAACTGGACTCTCTGCACAGTAACCCTCTCAGCCACCAGGATGTGAGCAAGACTGATCACTGATTATCAGCCTGGGTGACATTCTGTGAGGATCACATAATTAAATTAAACTGATCCAAGGCATTCAAACTGGTTGCAAAACTGCAATAGAAGTTGGGCTCCCATGTCAGTTTTATGTGGCCAACAGGTGGTATCCTCTCCTGAGTAATAGGGGATGGCATTTATGATTCAGAACTAATAGTCCATCATCAGTACCTCACCAGTGCTGTTGCTGACTGCAGTCAAATACCCCTGAAAAGTCTTGCAGAGACATTTAGAAGGGAAGGTGCAAAAAGGTGCTGTTAAATATGTTCGGGAGGAACTAAAAGAGGCAATGTACAAACACATTGGATTTTTTTAAAGATGGGGATATGAGCCTGGCCAAAAGTGCAGATGCATGAATACCTTAAGCCCCCCTGAACATGTCTGCCCCCCCTGCAATGCTACAGCATGTAGTGTAAAGCTTTTCCAGGAGATGCTATTATTTTAACAAAAGTGAACTCAGGGATGCAGAGACGTTTGCTTTTTCATGTCAATGACCCTACAACTATTACCACATTGGCTTTAAGGTAAAGGGTCAATACATATACTAGTAAAATGATATCTTAAATGGAAATTTAAAAATGAAATAAATAAGTACAAGCACATAATACATTTATAAACAAACAAACAAATAAATAAATAAATAAATATACCAACAAATAAATAAATAAATAAACAAATAAATAAATAAATAAATAAATAAATAAATAAATGGACTAATTAATTAATTAATTAATGAAAATTAGCTAGAAAATGTGAGGACGCAACCATATTTTGTGAATCTATTTTGCATTCTATACATTCTTCGCAATGACTCATTTCATCTTAATGTTTTTGTCACACTTTTCCACCCAATTTAGTCATCTCTGGTTCCACCCACTACACCCCTTTGAGTTGATTTGTGTAACACTGTGATGCTGAAGGCCATCATGTGCTTCCTTCAAGTTTTGACTGTCAGAACATCACTGGACAGCATAACATGCTTGTAGAACACTATCCCCAGTTCTGTATTGTCATACTGTGATGGCAGGAGGAAGAGAACCAAAAAGCACTTTTCCATTGGTATGTATGAACCAAGCTGTCTCTCACCAGTAACAGTGTTGCTGAGGCATCCCAAAACTGCATTCGTCTTATCAGTGGAACTTTTTCTGTATGAGCCACTTTTGTTACTGTGTCCTTTTCATTTTTTGTTGTCATGTTTGAGTTTTTATTTTCATGATAGTTCAACCAATCGAAAAGTAAGATAGTGACATTGGCTGCAGGGCAGGCCTCTTTTGGCCCTGCTGTTGAGGAGGTCTGTGACAGCAGAGTTACAGCTAAGACATGGACCAATTTATTTGTAATGGAAAAACCTTTGTTTGTGGTATGGTGTGTTTACTCTGTTATGGCTGTGGCATCACGACTCCACATTTAATTCTTAATCACTGCTCATAAGCTGACAGGAGAATCAGGTTTATTGCGATGTCTGCTGATTAGTACTGACTTGTGTTGTTTTCCTGGCAGTCACTCGAAGGCAGCATGTAAAGTGTCACGGTTTCCCTCAGGGTTTACAAATAATGATCTGGACGGTACCTGCCCATCCTGATGGACATGCTCTAGAAAGTTCTGGAAGGTTCTAGAAACGACCCTACTCTTCTAGTGTATTAATATACAGATGTCTGAGCCGCGTGTCCTAAAGCATTTTATAATTCAATAATGCTGAGGGGGCCAAGTTTAAGAATTAAGCTAGTGAAATGTCGATTCTGAGGAAGGTGGGATAACACTGCTTTAAACCCCTCTCCCCTGGCCAGTGTGAGAGCTCCGCTGTAAGCACATGGCCATGAGGTCCGCTAGAACTTTCTTAGCAGCCCACCAGCTGCTTCGAGAAACCCACCCCCAGCCGCTCGCACGTCATCACATCGATCCTTTTAAAGGATCCCTGTGCTCCGTAATGGCCCAATATTCGAGAGCGAGGCTGCAGCGGAGCATGAGATCTCTGTCTCCTGTTGAGACCATGGCCACAAATGACCCTCTGCCACCAGGATGGGAGATCAAAATCGACCCCCAGACCGGCTGGCCGTTCTTCGTGGATCACAATAACCGCGTAACGACGTGGAACGACCCCAGACACGACTCCAAGAAGGTAGGCTAAAGCTGGGGGTGAGCCGTGGCGCAGTCGCAGACACTGCCGTGGAGAAGTTAGGTCTCTGCTCGCGTCCCTTCTTCTCCAAAGTGTGGAATTTATGGAGGCTGACAGGTGGTCTCGCGTGGACCGTGAAAAAACTCCCTAATTTTAATTTCGCCACCACGTTTATCCTGCGTGGGTAACTTTGTACGTGTGGTCGAATGGTGAAACTGTCATCGCATTTACATCTCATGGAAAAATAAAATGCGTAATAGAGAATATACGGCCCGGTGGGGAAAAAAAACTTAGATTATGGTTCGACTCGGTTCGGTTCATGATTTGCAGGGTCGCGTTACCTGAATCAGCGGCTCGAGTTCGTTCTGACGGACTGCGAGCCTTACTATCGCGCTGTAATATTTTTATGCATGATCTAAGCTGGGCTTGATGGCGTATGACGCACTGCAGTCGCAACCTAAAGAGTCGTAGTGTTTCAGCATCTCCATAATGGTTATTTATAAAGACGCTGGAGCTGTGTTTGTTCCCAATTTTGTTGGAAGTGCTGGCTGTCAAGTTTCCCTTACATGGGTTTTGGGACGAATCCACCCTCTCTCTCTCTCTCTCTCTCTCTCTCTCTCTCTCTCTCTCTCTGTCTGTCTGTCTCTCTCTCAGTGACCAATGAATGGCTTAGTTGGTAATGATAGACACAGGAAACCCGATGTTTCCGTGGGGCAAGAAGCAAGATCAACAAAAAATAGTATTACATTGTTAATATCTTTTGAGCTCCCGGGTCCTGGACATTCCTGTCCCAAAGTGACGTTGAAACACCGAGGGGGTCCAGACTGGGCCCCGCCAGTTGGTATCTCTCATTAGAAAGATCAACACGTTGCTGTTGGCCAAAGTTAGTGGCACCAAGAATCTGCTGGAAAGACGCAGCTGCCAGGAGATAAAATGGGTGCAAGGCCGCTGGTGTCCACACGTCCATGCCAAAAAGGCAGAGGACATAAGGTCATTCATGTTCCACTCTGTCTCTGCTTACAATGAGCCCTGTCCTCCCAAACCACACATTCTGTTAAAGTGAATTAGGCCCCATACCGTGACTTCATTTAAAGTCCCTTGGTTTCAAGAGGAGACCACCACGATTTAATATGAAAACATTGTTATTATTTCTGATCTTGTAGTGGGTGGAGAGATTGTCTGGGGCCCATACCTCTTATTCACAGAGATGAGTAAGGGAGGCCTTTTCTCATCATAGATCTGCTTAGTGAAGCCCACCCCCTCACAAAGTGTATTTTAAGCAACAGTGTCAACCAAATAGCTACCCATTCAACACACACACACACAGCCACACACAAATGTATGTTCACAGGCATATACACCATGAGGCATAATGAAGGTAAATTTAAAGTATATATTCTATACAAGCTATATAAATCAACTGTTGTATTGTTGAGTGTTTTACTCTAAATATGCTCACAGTAAAGCCTTTCAAAGGATCAGAGGGTTTGACCTTGGAAAATACATTAAAGTTTCAGTTTAAGGGACAGACTAGTGCAGGATTTCACCCATTGGCCTAAGTGTTGTAGCACTTTAAAATCCTTGACATGAAACAGGAACGACTCCTGCATTTTCCCCCCATAGGATTTGTAAATACATATTTAAATATTGAAGCCATTTAGTTGGCACACATATCAAATAGATGCACATTTCTGTAAATCATAGAGAGTTTTGTATCCATAAATATTTACAACTTTACAGTTACATGAAACCTGAAAGGCTAACAGGTCTTACAGTAAGAGCTATTACATCATACATCTACCTCTGACAAAGCATTACTCAAGGAGGCATCATTGTGAACTAACTTGAAAATAACCTGATAACATACCTAGATAGATATTTTTTAAAGTATAAGGTGCAGTTGATGAAGAAAACACACAGATGTATGATTGTAATATGCTGCCTGTAATGGAGAAGTTTTGTTGGTTGTGATCAGGGAGGTGATACTTCTGACATTATGTGTTGGTATTTCACAACATCTAAATGTTCTGCACATACCATTGCAGCATTATCAGACCAGCCTAAAGACCAACATGTTTACAACTTATCCCTGTTCTGTTTTATCCAGGTTTATCATGTAATCAAACAAAAAAGATGCCAAAAATGGACAATAAACATTAGGGTGTTCTGATATTTTTTTTTGAATGAAAGAAATAGTAAGAACAGCCCGTGTGGAATATTTCATAGTGCTGAAAAGTAAAAGCTCCCTGTGGTCTGTTTGGGCTGGTGACTTTTACCTAAGTGGTTGGATTTAATGTTAAGGTTATTAGATCTTATTTCAATGTTCACTTTAGCACTCCATGAGGCCGAAAAGAGAAAGCTTAGCTGTTTTTCAGTGATAAAACCAATTTATTCAAATTCAAAACAGTATATATTGCATTGTAAAATATATTCAATACATAATTATTCAAACCCTGTTATATTTCTGAGGGATACTATCATACCTAAAGTGTAGTATTAGGTGATAGTTTAAAGGATCTATGTTCCTGATGTGCTATCGTACAATATGAATTATTGTTGCTTATTGTTCATTATTGCTTGTGTCTAATATACTTTATGGCTATTTGTAAACATTCCTTCTAAGCATCAAGTTAAGGTGTTTAAGCTACACAGATTGCTAGCAGGTGTACCAAGTGCGGAACCATGCAGTCTGCAAAAAGACTGGCAGTAGATTGGCAGTGAAGGTGGCACTGTCAAAGAATGCACCAATTTTTGCCACAAGTCAGTTTGTGATTTTTTTGCCCTGTTACATCTTCCTCAGCCAACTGTAACTTATAGTAATATTTTAAAGCAGTAGCATCTAGAAGTAATCCTAGACAACTATAAAGCTTTAGACAGCCCAAACTCCTAGAGTAAGGCCACAGCATGCTGGAGACTGGTGGAAGTCTTCAGCCTTTGGAAGGAGCATGAGCATGAACTTGTGTGTGAGTAACTTAATGAAATGGGTTTCCAGAGCAGCTGCACACAAGCTCGACATCATTATGTGAAGCGTCAGCTGGAGTTATGTTAAGCAGGTTGCCACCGGAGCAGTGGAAATTTTACTCTCGGGAGTGGTGAATCACGTTTCACTATCAGCTAGTCTGGGTTTGGCTGATACCTGGAGAGCACAGCCTAACAGAATGCATAGTCTTAACAGTAACATTTGGTGGAGGAGGTATAATGGGCTTAGGTCGATTGTCAGGGTTCGGGCCCCTTAGTTCCAGTAGGGGGTATTATTTATTTTTCAGCATGCAAACTATTTATTACACAACTATTCTTCCATACTCTTTCCGATTTACCAGTGTACAAATTGAGGACAGAAACGCATGCTTTGATGAGTTTGGTGTGCACTTACTTCAGTGGCCTGCACATAGGGGTGCCACCAGGGTGGTTTAGAATGATTCTAGGGGCCCAGCACTGACATGGAGCCCTGTTGGGGGCTAGTAATATTATCTTAATAGTAATGTTGCCCAAAATTCTAATCTTTCATGGGGCTCAAAATTTCTGGCAGCGCCCCTGCCTGCACACACAATTGATCTAATCCCAACCAAACTCCTTTGGGATAAGTTGAAATGCTGGTTCTGAGGCAGACCCTCTTGTTCAACATCAGTGCCTGATCTCATAAATGTTCTGTTTATTGAATGAGCACAAATTCCCACAGATACAAACCAAACTCTTGTAGTAAGGAGTGTGGGTGTGTGGTTCAGCTACATATTATTGGGCATGATTTTGGAATGATATATCCAAAAGATTAGGTCTGATGGTGAGGTGTCCTTACACCTTTGGGCATATAGTGTAGCATCAAGTCTTTAAATATTGTTTTCTGCACAGATTGGGTGTAAAAGCCACCTATCCTGTGTTATGCAATACTGTCTTGGGAGAACCAAGACTGTTAGTATTCAGCCCTTCTAAATGAATCATCCAGATGTTTACTCCAATTCAATTAAAATATTTAAAAAGGATTTCAATGTTTTTCACATTCATTCAGCCTGAAATGTATTTAATAAATAGTTTTTGTTTGTGGGATTTTGCTGTGAGGACTTTTACTTTCATTTTGGCTTATCCTTTGCCAAAATAATGCCATGTGAAAAAAAGGTTTTAGATCTCTAGAATGTCTAGTGTTTTTAATGCTTTTCTTCAGTGAATATGTGTTTAATATGTGTGTTGCATGTGTTTCAGATTATTCAGCTTTCCCCAAGTGGTCCCTACGCATCTACAGAGTCATTTTCTCAGGACACGCCCAAGACCTTCATTCAGGAGATGAAACAGCCAACACTACGTCAAGGTTACATCCCAATCCCAGTCAGCCATGAAAATATTGAGCCAAGGCAGCAACAGTATCCCTTTTCTTACATGTATCCAGTGAACAAGCAAAACTTAAGGGCAGATGGCCGAACACCTTCTCCAACTCCCCTCGTACACTCTCAGCCAAAATCCCCTCTGCAGTCCCCATCAGAGGCAGACCCTCACTGTCTGTCATGCTCACCTGCTTCACAGGGACCTGAGGTACGGCCCAGGAGATATTTTGTTGTGACAGTGTAATAACAATGTGAAAGTAAAAGCTATTTTTTAATTGTGGGATTTTTTGTCTAATAACACGAACATATACCAACCATCATGGGTTTAGCTGGCAGTGTAATCTGAGCCCAAACATTGAAACCCTTGCTCTGTTATGTTTTAAATATCTTTTTGGGGAACGCCATATTTGTTGTTTGGATAAACTGGAAGGTAAAATGCCACAGCTTTCAAGATCACTGCATGAATGAATTTAGCCGTGTTTTTGTTCATTATGATGAAATGTATCACTGTTTAATTTCTCACAGCCCAGTCATTATGCAATGATCATGATCTTCAGATTACTAGCTGCTATTTTGCAGTATTGCATCACCTTTACTTTTTCCAACATTGCCGTATCATTCTTATAAGACTTTTGGTAGTGAGATCATAACTTCAAAAAGTGATCACATACCATTATGTCTATATATATATTGAATTTGTTGAATTGTGGCATTTGCTTGATTATTTGGGGTAAACCTTAATAACGCCATAACAACAACAACAACAACTTTATTTATAAAGCACTTATATATATAAGGCACTTTATAAAAACCGAGTAGTTAATAATACTAATAACGATAAATAATAAATAAAGTATAAATAAGTAAAATGAATACAATTTGAATAAAATGTAAGTCTCACTGAGATAGCATAAGATGAATGTTTTGTTGTTGTTGTTGCTTTCAGGTTCACCATACTCACCAGCCGTCTCAGGGAACACAGTCTCATACCAACATCCTTCACCAACCTTTCAGACCCAGTATTTCAGGCCTCAAAGCAGGCTACATTCCTATTCCTGTCATTCACGAGGGGGCAGGTGGCACACCATATACCCAGCTCAACCAGACCGTCCCTCCTAAGCGCTTCACCCAAACAGATTACCAGCCCTCCTTTCATTGCCACCAGCCAGAAGAGTGGAGTCGCACCCCTGCCTTTGCCACACGAGAAAAAATCCCAACCTACCGTGAGCAAGTTCCTATCCAAGTTGAGCAGAATCGTTCAACAAGTCCTATCCTTCCCCCTTCTACTGCAAGAGCTCAGGAGCCAGTCAGAGCACAGATCATGAGTGAAAGACCTCAGGTAATATGACCGGCATGTTAGGGGGTCTATGTAAAGCAAAGCACACAGCATTATGGGGACTTAATTAAAATGTTATATAATATCTATTAATGTCTTTAAATAGTTTTTTGTCACAGCGGACCGGTAAACGCTTGAAAACTATACCGCGGACCAGAGGGGGGTGGGGGGTGGGTGGTTGTTTGGTGGTAGTAGTACAGTCTAAACCTTGTAGAATGTGGTCCCCAACCTATATTTCGTCAGGAATTGGTTTAATATCGGAAAATGTTTTCACTAAGGATAGACTAAGAATATCCGTTTTTATATACGTTTTTTTTCCTGTGTGGTCCGCGGATCGGTACCACATTACCCACGGCCCGGTACTGGACCGGTGGTGAGGGACCCCTGGTTTAAAATATATTTTTGAACCTAGAAATTCAGGTGTTAAGTCTCACTTATTGAAGGTGGTAGAGTACTGCAGAAAAAAGAGTAACAACTTAAACCTTCATACTGTGGTCTTAAGAACTAACATTATAATGTCTTGTATTTCCAGGCCCAGCAGCATGTTGCATATACAGAGTTCCCGCCTAAACCTGAACAATCCTTTGAACAACCTTTGAGGGAATCCATTGAGATTCCTATTAAGAGAGCGAGTGATGCACATCAACATGTAGCACATCCTGTATCACCAACTGCACAACAGCCTGTACAGGAACTGGAACAGGCACCTATTCAGCAGCATGTGCTACAACCTGAGCAACCGCCACAACAGATGCCAGAAACTTCTAGCATATCCATGCAGATTCCTGGGGCAACAGAACCTCAAAACGAGGCAGCTTCACAACCAGAAGGCTTATCTCCACAAACTCCACCTGAGGAGAGGGAGGAGACATGTGCAAGTCATCCAGGACTGATAAAGGTGCATGAAATATTGGAGCGGGTGGAAAAACTCTCACAGGAGGTGAAATGTTTTGATGGGAAGAAGAATGATAAAAGATATCTGATGCTGGAGGAGTTTTTGACCAAAGAATTGCTGGCCCTGGACTCAGTAGACCCCGAGGGACGTATAGACGTTCGCCAGGCTCGACGTGATGGCGTCCGCAGAGTACAGACCATTCTTGAGGGACTTGAGACCCTGGGTGAAAAATCAGGAGGACCAGTGAGCGAAAGCTGCACTGAACCTACCAGCCCCACCCAGAAGGGAGAGCCTAGCTTGATTGGCCTGGCAGACATGGAAAAGGCCAAGGAAATATCGTAACTTTATACACTACAATGAAGGAACCCAAATCGCATCTTCTCAGTCTCCTCAGCCTATTATAAGTTGCATGCACAATTAATTTAACTGTTTTCATTGGCTGAAAATTAATCTAATATGTTTACCGAGTGCAATTATGTGTGCTGTTATGTGATGCTGCTGTTGTGGAATTTCACCGTGCAAGTGTCTTGTAGCAGGACCATAGTGGTGACCTTGTAGTGACTAAGTTTCCTCTCGAAACTCAGTCTCAAAAAAGAGGCCTTTATTGAAATGCAAATGCTTTATTTTTGCTTCTACTTTCGGAAATGTATTTGTTTTGCCTTTTGTCATTTCTAACCATGCAGAATGGTTTATGAAAGCCTTTGAATATTCCCGTAAGGATACCTATGCTTTATTAGAAGGACACTAATTTGGGTTCAGAGGTTTCTCTGAATTTATTTTTTAACTCTTGTTAGACAGAAACTCCGTGTTGTAAAGCGGGTCACAGTTTAACACTGAAATTCAAACTCATAAAACTTATATATTTATTATTTTCATTTTGAGAACAATCAAACACTGATCAGAAAAGTTGATGCATTATGCAGTTTTACATATTGACATGTGTCAATATCAGTTTAAAATGTTGAATGACGATGATAAAGACGATAATGTTATATTTCTACTCTATTTTTTGTGCCAAAAAGAACATTTTTACATTCTTTTCCAATGGTAAAAATGTCCTCCATCTCCATTAAAATGTATTATCTTGAAGAAATATATGTCTAAATAAAAAATGACCTTAAAAAGCATAAAGACCGTCTCTCACACAAGTGACATGCTGTTGTAAATCTATACAAGCACTTCATGACTACAGTAAAATATAGCAATAACAGGTTGTGGAAATTTTTTATTAGAAATGTTTTAATGTAAATTTAACCCGTGACATTAGTAAGGATTAAGCGGTTACAGAAAATGAATCAATGATGTTATGTAAATTAAACATCTGATAAAATGTTCACTTAAATTTTATTTACATAGCACATTTTACAACCAATGATGTCAGGAAGCAGCTTGACAAAATCCTTTCTGAGCCCCTAGTGAACGAGCGAAAGGTGACGGGCGAGGAAAAACACCCTAAGCTGGAGGAAGAAACTTCAAGAGGATCCAAGACTCAAAAAGGGAACCCATCATTCTCTGGTTGACCTGGAGAGAATGGAAAAGAGAGTCTCTATTAAGATAACTAACAAAGGCCTGTGTGTACCAACTTAATTACTGTTAGATGGATAGTCCATAAAACAGCTACGGACAATTAGATAGAATGGATATAGAAATAGAAGTAAGTATAAAGGGTACATTGATCTACAGAAGTCTAAACATACCAGAACAGAAAATTCCCTTCTGCATTAAATAACCACAGCCCAGTATATGACGTTTAAATACTTATTGCCTTCTTCAAACCAACTACATTTCAGAAAGTCTCAGTTTCACTATGAAACTGAACCAAATGAAGATTTCACTGCAGGACTATGGGCCTTTAACACTTACACAGACCTAAAGAGAACAGATACCTGTGGTCATTCAAGCTAATAACAGACATAGTCAAATAACTTTGATGGAATTACTTTCTTGGGCATTCAAATGTCTGTGCATGGTGTAAGTGAATGTTTTAGAATGAATTAGCTGAGGAGGCTTTCAGCAGAAAAAAGGTAATTTGCAGTGCAAAGGTATTTAATGACCGCAAAAGTGGATAATACTGACCTACAAAGCATTTTAAGTGAAAATACCAGCAAGTAATGAATTGAAAGTCAACATTATTATTTTTATTATTTGGGCAACATTATTATTAAGATAATATTACTAGCCCCTAAAATCGTTCTAACCTTTCCCCCTCGATGGCGCCCCTGTCTTTAAATCAAATCTTAAATAATATTCATATTAATATCATACTGAACACACATTTGTAATTGTTTGACAATTCATTGGGTTAGAACAAAAACAAACAAAAAAATAATGGCATTAGGAAGACCACTGACAGCATTGGTAAGTGATGTATAGACATAAGTACTGGTATGCCATAAATCACTGCATTTATCCATAATTCCAGATAACATGGTGTATGTGCCAGCTTGGGGCACATATATGTGTGTATGTGTGCGCGTGTGTGTGAGAGCGTCATTGCACAGGAGCACAAGTTATTCCGGCAGATGTTAGGAGCATAGAACCCCCGTGAGTAAGAGTTAGTCATGATGTTATGGCTCATCAAGGTTATACATCACTGGAAGCCAAAGGAGGGGTCAAGCCCCAACAATGAAAACAGGTTTGTCCCAATATTTTTGACCATGTAGTATAGAGCAGGGCTCGTGCGTAGCCCTGATGTGTTTGTTCTTTCTCCCCCTTACCGTGACGAACTAGGTCACGTGACGCTGTTACTGCAGGAACTCGGCCGGGTCGGTCTCCAGTCAAGGCGGAGGAAAACATCACGGACCGGGCAGACAGGACGGGGCGCGGGGCTGGAGGTGGAATGAGCTCTGATAGGGAAGACGGAGAGTAGCTTCTGGTTAGATTAAACAGACGAGATGTCGACTGATATCAGACTGTAAACGGACACACCATCTGGACTAGTGTGTAAATGGACCAGAACGCTTTAGCATGCCTGCTAACTGACCTGGAGAGGCTGACTGAATGTCTCCTGTTCTCCTGCTCCTCGGGCCGGAGCTGACTCTCCTCTGACTGCCCCAAACTCATTTATTCAGGCTGAGCTGTCGTCGACATGGAGCTGTTTCAGGCGAAAGACCATTATATTCTCCAGAGTGGAGACAAGGCTCTGTGGTACAGCAGGAAGGACGGCACCCTGACTGTGAGACCCGGTGAGTTAAATTCAGTTTTCGGTTTTGTTGTACAGCCTTGGATGCAGCTGGCTGCCTTACTTCATACACTAAATGGAGAAAAGTATTGGGACGCCTGACCATTAAACCAACAGGGGCTCTAACGACACTCTTCTCTGAAGGCTTTCTGGAATTTGAGTCCATTTATTCTGTAGATGATATATGAGATCAGAAACTGATGTTGAATAAGAAGGTCTGAGTTCCTAAAGGTCTTAGTTCATCCCAGAGGTGCTGGATGAGGTTGAGCTCAGTGAGGGCTAGTTAAGTTTTTTCCATCCAACCAAGTCTTTATGGACCTTGCTTTGTGAACTAGGGCACAGTCATGCTGGAAAAAAGGTTCTTCCCCAAACTGTTGGAAGGATGGCGTTGTCCAAAATGTCTTGGTCTGCTTAAGCCTTAGGATTGCTATTTGTTGGAAGTAAGGGGCCACCTGAATTCAGTAAAAAGAGATGTGTCCCAATAATTTTGTCCATGTAATGTAGGTTATGCCTAGGATTTAGCCCTCTTGCTAAGCCAGCTGCACATTTCTTCCAGTAGTAACTGGCTGGCAAAGTTGGGCATGTCTCTCTCCGACTAGGCAGGCATTTGTTATCTGTCAGTACAATCAGAGAGAATTATAGTGTGCTTGTTGTGCAAAAGATAACTCTTTTGAGTTTCTATAGATTTCGAAGATGAGTAAATAAAGTTAGTTTATGTTAAGTAGATATGAGCCTGTCTGCATCTGGCATGCTTTGTGAGTGTCCTATTTACAAAACTGGTGAATTGAGATGTGTGAGTGAGAACTGGATACCATGTTCAAACACACATACTGGGTCAGAAATGTCCTGACATTTTCACATTATTTAACTGGCTTGTCCCATTTAACGGCATGCCCTGAATAAAAACCACATGACAAAAGTGGAATACAAATGAAGATCTGTTTAGATTAATTACTAATATGTAAACAAAGTCATTCAGAGTGTATTGATGCACAACATACCAGCCTAGATTACAGAGGTAGTAATGGAAACCAGGAGCCCCAGTGCATTTGATGCAAATATATTCGTTTTATTTCCTGTCCAGGTTGACCAGTGACCCACCATGTGTTTTCTGGGGTTTATTTACCTTACAGGAAAACATTTTGCATTGAAACACCCTGCGTGAATGTGTTAAAGTTGTAATACAAAACCTAATATCAGAACCATAATAAACAGCATTTATTATTTTCACACAGTGTGTTTGTAAATATTTTATATAGTCGCTCCCTTTTGTGTTTTTATGAGCTATTAAGCTGTAAAATATCTGGTTCTGATTCAGCACATTTTTCTAGAATAGTGAATTTTGCTGTGAACCATTGAAAAGACTGTGTAAAAAAAAATATATATATGCAAAGTTTTTATAAAAAAAAAAAGCAAAATCTAATATAGGACTGGAGTAGTCAACATGTGTGACAGAATCTTTAGATTAGACATCTAAATTGTTTCACTCTGATGTAGCCATATTTATCATATTCCTCATATACCTATCTAAGAATATATATGCATAAACTGGTTTGACCTGGTCATAGATCAGTGTTTTCACTCTGAAACCTTTGATAAATATGAGTCATTATGCATGCTTACAAACCATGGCATTATTACAGTGCAGATAAGAAATGAAAAAAAAAAAAGATTGCTATTTAATTGTACTTAGAGGGAGGAAGCTTTGGTACAGTTTGTCTTCATTATGATTTAATAATAATATTTAGTTATTTGTAGAGTTATCTATGCCGAGCTGATGATCAGCCTTCAGATAATCCTATCTAAGAGCATTTTCTCCGTGAAATAAAACAATTATGATTTCTCGCTGTACACTTTTATACGTTTATATGGTAGGGGGACCTTTTGACAAAGGACCTTTAGGATATGAATGAGTAGGCTATGGGGCTAGTCGCTCTTCTCCATGTGTGTGCAGCCAAGCTGAGCCGGTTAGGGTTGCAGCACTGTTCCATTATTTAATTGGAAAAGGGTTTCCACTGTTTGCTTGGGTCATTGATAACTGCTCAGTTGAAAGAATTATATATGGATATTGTTGCTGTCTGGACAAAGCCTCATATATTCACTTAAAAAAAATTATGTTAAGAATACACAACGTTTTTGGAGGCTTTGTTCGCTGGATCAGTATAGTGTGTAAAGTGCCACCAAGGAAGAACTTTAGAATAACTGTGCAGTATCAGATAAGCTGTTATCTTTAATTTTACATTTGCAAGGTGGACTTATGTATCTAATATTGGCAAGGAATTGGACACAGTGGTATATTGTGCCACTACTATGCCAGTGTTGCTGTTGTGCTGCGAATGATTCACCACTGGTGGTCCTGTGGGGGTCCTGGCCTTTTATGGTTGGAATAAAGAGGGTTTACTTAAGTGCTGCAGAGAAGTAGATGGACTACAGTCTGTTATTGTAAACTACAAAGTGCCCCTATGTGGTATGGAGCTGATAAAAATGACGTTGAGTGTATATACAAGATAAGTGTACATAATACAGCTTGTCATTGTGTATATATTTAATCTTCACTTGTTGTCTTAAAAGTATAATTTCTAGAAGTCTTCATGAGTATATCAGGAGTGACATGACATGAAAATGCTAAAATACCATTTGACGTTAAAACGACGTTAAAACTAAGTGGCTTTTCTTAATGTGTTTAATATCTGGACAAACAACACTGAATGAATGAACTCATTTGTTATAGGATTGTTTGACTCCATTCACTGTGCTTGCAGTTATATTAGTTGTTAATAACAGCCGGCACATACAAAGGTGTGGTTCGGTTTTCTCAGCAGGTATATCAACAAAGGTCAAGGTGTAGTGCCTTTGCACTTGTCTGCATTGTGCAATATGAAAAGAATACACACTTGAGAGAATAATTATTTGGAGTTAATGCAGCTCCTCTGGAATTTTTTTTTCCAACATTTTTGTTTGTTGATGGAATTGAATGAACAAGTTCAGTAACATTCTGTGGGGAAAATTAAACTTTCTGTACCTTATATGACATGTGTAACACAAACCATGATTAAAAACTGAAATTGGCAGCTTAAGTATTGAGTACCTTAAAATAGGGCTGGGCAATTAATCGAAAAGTAATTGAAATCGACAATCAGAACCTATAATCGATCAAAAATTTCCAGGTCAACTATTTCAATTACTTTCCCTTTAAAGACACACGACCATGTGTGAAATCACTATTTTTAATAAGAAAAACATTGAAGATCATTTATTTGGTTTCCAAAAGTGCAATATGTAATTCTTGTAATATGTGTACATATTTACTGTACAAAACCTGTTAGTGAACTATGAAGGCAAAAAAATAAATAAATAAATAAAATAATCATTCATTAATCGTAATCGAGTTAAAATGTTCAATTAATCGTGAGTTTGATTTTAGGCCAAATCGCCCAGCGCTACCTTAAAAGGTACTTCCAAATAAAATGTGTATTATTATTATACTCATAGACAATCAAAGACAAGTATAACTTCAAATTAAAAGCGGGATTCACCCCTACTATTTTCATTTACATTTACGTATTTAGCAGACACTTTTATCCTGTGTGGTTTGCAGTTTAATCATGTTTCATATATTTTAAGTCTTTAGTATTAATTTATTTTTATACTGTGCTCTTGGTATAAATTTAGATTCTATTCACACTTGTGGGACTAATAAAAGTTCTTCTATCAAATCTTAAATGTAGGAGAATTTACTGTTATAAATTATACACAGATATGAAATCAAATCAGAGTCTGCTGGGTGGAACATCGATAATGCCATCAAAGACAAACATCACTCATTGTGATGGAAGTCTGGGCCCATTTCTGTGAGAATGATGAAGCAGGGGAAGGTGAATAAATAAAAACTTTATTCCTCAGAAGTTATTTACAACTCTGGCTCGTTTGCATTTCACATATTGAGTGACCCGCCTTGAAACTTCATAGCTATTTATCAAATAATGGACAAAACAATTGACCTACTTACATCAAGAACAGTTTAGAGAAGGAGCATTCAGTATTGTTCTCTATTCCCCATCCACGGATGGCACCGAACTCCCAATCTTTTTCCACATTTTGTTTATTGAGACACTACCACCATTATTCAAAGTTCTAAAAGCAGCCTTCTTTGCATTGACTTCCCAGCGTTGCTTTTTCTGTCCTTTATTTCAGCAACTGACCTGCTACTGGCATGGAACCCTATATGTTTAGGACTGGCCGAAGGCGTTATTGGAAAAATACAGCTTCACGCCGGTAAGTTAAACAATGATGCTTGCATTCACAGGGGATAGGACGGGGGTTTATTTCGTTTTGTAAAAAGAGCAAGCGAGAGAACAAAAGTCTGAACTGAATAACGACAGAGTTAAACAAACACAGGGCTCATGTACCATGAAACACATATCACAGATAGTTAGTGGTAAAGGAGGCATGCACCGACATGTGCTCAGCAGTACTTTATCTGGATGAAAATTCCCTTAGCAGAGGGGAAATAGAATTGGTTGAGGTTATCTCACCATGGTGGTTTTCAGACTTCAGTCCAGAACTTGGCCCCTAAGTATCTTTAAACCTTTGGCTTCTCAGTTTTGCATTATGTGGTTAAAGGGCACGCTACTACTCAGTTCCACTGAAATCATGCACTCCACTTTCATATCACCAGGTTCTGAGAAGTGAGTTTCAGGCCACAGCCAGCGATTGTTCTTTTGGAGGGGGGGGTGAGTTCCTCGTTCCAGTTATGCTGTGAGAATAGAGTTAGAAATACAGAAGGTTTGGAAATGGAGCTTTATAATCCAGAACTCCTTTAATGGACCCCGTTGGTTTGTTTACCCTGAGAAAACAACTGGTTTCTGATTGCTTTATTTCGCTTTCGGTACATAATTTAGGTCTTTGTGTTCTAAAGCCTTGTCTAAACCTCATTTAATTGTGTGTGTGTTTTCATCGGTCTTAGCGAGAGTGCTCCTCATAGGTATGACTCATTGGAGTTGGCTAGCTCTCCCTTCCTGCAAGCAGGGAAATGTGTGGTCATGGTGTGAAGAATGTATGGACCTCTTTAGGCGTGACGCACCCCTTTCTTTCCCGTCGCCACTGTTTAGACTTTCCTCTGGGCCTCGTTCTGATCCGCCAGAAAGCACTGGTGGGCTTGTTGCCAGGAGACCATAAGGTGTACAAGATCACCAAGATAGCAGTCATTCCTCTCTCTGAAGAAGAACCACAGGATCTGGAATTAGAGGTGAGAAGGAATGAGCAAAGCACTACAAAGACATTGAAATCAAGTCCTGTTTTTAATCAAGTCCATTTCATGTAATTACATTTGTATTTCTTAATAAGAATGATCATGGAATAACGCAGTGTTTGCCTTTTCCATTCATTTTGCTAAGAAGTTTATTTTCTTTCTATTCCCATTTCTGTTGGTAGAAATCAGCTTTAGGATTCTTTCAGAACTCACAAGACTCTCCTTCCTACTTCCCTATATATAGTGGTAGTCTGAATTGCACAAAGATTAGAAGGCATTTGACTAAAATTCTCTTAATTCGAGTAACATCCAGTCAATATATGCTAGGTTATTTAGAGGATGAGAGGTAGTGTGTGTGTGTCTCAAAGGTCCTCCAGTGGAAGCGAGATGTTTCTAAGGTGTCAGTCTCACAGGAGAGCCCCTTGGAATGAGGGAGATGGTTTAATCATGTAAGTGAAGCAGCTTGAGACCTGTGTGGAGTAGTCATTCTCTTGGTATGTTGTCAGTGGTCTTCAGACACATACCACAGAATGATTACTCTAAAATGTAGAAAGGGTAGTCTTGTCTATGGATAGTTTTTACTGTTGTGTTTATTTCTGTGTTTGCGAACATTTAAACTACATGAACTTTCAGAACAACTTTAGATCACATTTATTTTTGTGTACAAGTGTTCTTGATGTCCTTATGCACATTGCTGACTTTAGAATTTGCAAGTATCTGCAAGTGAATGCATAAATACATATACAACGTTTCAATAACACTGTGTGTCTTTCTGTGTTCCATGTTCCACATGAGTGAAGAAAAGAAACAGCTTTGCTGATACTGGTGCAGACGATGTGGTTTTACTCTGTTCTTTTATTCCCCTCCAGCTTTGTAAGAAGCACCACTTTGGGATTAATAAACCAGAGAAAATCACTCAATCTCCAGATGACTCCAAGTTCCTGTTGAAAACTCTGAGTCAGATCAAGTCTAATGTTGCAGTTCCCAACAAGAAAAAGGTTCCTGACTAATAAATAAAACACATTCAAAACCTTCTTCATAATGGCATAATAGAGCCAAACTGTTTAAGTGTTTAAAAGGATAGTTCACCCTAAAATGAAAATTTGATGTTTATTTGCTTACCCCCAGGGCATCCAAGTCGAAGGTG
>JBBKCR010000141.1:16025464-16046970 GCA_037577295.1 Ladigesia roloffi | reverse complement strand
TTTATTTTGAAAGGTCTGACGCCCATCCACTTCCATTAAATGACTACCAGACTGATACGGCTAAAGCTAATAATCTGCGTTTTTGTTCTGCTGAGGAAACAAAGTCACCTTCCACCCAGATGCCGTGGGGTTAAGCAAGTAAACGTCAGATTTTCATTTTGGGGTGAACTATCCCTTTAATGCCACAATATAATCGTTTGGCACCATTGTATTTGATATGTCTTCAGCAATTGCTCATTAATTTTTCAATTGATTTCAGACACACTGCAGTGCATAGCAGAAATGCTGCGCATAACTAAACAAGCTATGGGGCTAGACTTGGCAGTCATTGAGAAGAGATTGGAAAGGTAAGCAAATATTTTCTTATAACAGTATTCCTGTAATGCCAGCTCCTTAAATAAAGTCTGACAACTGTTTCGCATATCTTTTTATTTTAAAGGAAGCACAGTAAACCACACGAGGATATCATGGGCATACAAGGAAAGGCCACTGAGCAAATTCTTGGCTCAGGTTTAGCTCAGGGGAAAAGCTTCCTCATGAACAAGTTTTCATCCTTAAATCAGAAAGTGAAGCAGACTAAAACTAATGTCAACATTGGTAACTTCAAGCCTCTCGGTCGACTTGGAACCTTTTCCAAACCAGAAGTAAAAGTGAACTTCTTAAAACCCACCATGCACGTGAACCTCTGGAAATCAGATAGTAGTTTGGAAACCTCTGATGGCACCTCAGGCTCTGTAGCCGTTAAGGACCTTCGTGACGACCGCTCAGATGTGGAGATCTCTTCTGACTCCGACTCTTATAATTCAGACGAGCAGCCATGCTCAGGCTCACTTGAAAATGTAGACTATGTGCTCCCCAGCTGTGGGATTGTGGCATCTGCACCTCGACTCAGCAGTCGCTCTCAGTCAATTGGAAGCGTCGAACTTGCTGTACCTGCTGTTATCCGTGTCACAGGCTGTGAGAACAAGGATGTAACAACTGCAGAGGACGACTCTACAGTTGCACCAAATGCCCAGTCGCCTGGGGGGGCCTCAGTAGCAGAAGAAGCCATTTTGATTGACTTTGGAACACCTATTGATGCTTACTGCCACCAGTTTATCCAAGATGCCCTGACCAAACCAATAGAAGTGTTTGAGGAACATCCGCAACTGCCACAAAACCCATTAGCACCTAAGGGTCCAAATGCTGCACCAACTTCAGGCAAGCAGCAACAACTCCCTCGTCCATCTCAACTTGACGTACAGCCTTCAGGCCAAGGGGGGAACCTCCTCACCGTCCACCCGTTAGGTTCTGCAGCATCATGCGGTTCACAGAAGAGCCTCGGCTCCAACGTGGAAGGCAGTCTAGGGCCTTCTCCAGCGGAAAGCAATGGGAGTCGTGTTGTGTCTCCCTTTGCTAAAATCAAGAGCTCCATGGTGCAGGTGGCTAGCATGACCCAGGCGGGACTCACCCAAGGTATCAACTTTGCTGTGGCAAAAGTTCAGAAAAGTCCAGAACCAGAAGCAGTCAATGAAGTGCAGGAGAATGAATTGCGCGCAATGTTTACACAGTGCCAGACTAGGATCATTCAGATATAGTATGTTTGTTTGGCCTCATGTAAATGTAATTTTAGTGTAGGATGTGAGTTCCAGCACAGTAGAAGTAGCATTAGCTTGCACAAAATGTGTACAGTCAACTAACATCCCTACTTCTAACTTCTCCGCTAGTAACCTACCTGGTGTTTACAGCAAGTGTTGTGTATTATATAGTACATCTAAGCTGAACCTGACTGTGCCCTTCTAAAATCCTTTACACTCGTACATTACTGGTTTTGCATGTTGACAAAATGGTCGGTCTTGGATGGATTGAGACAAGCAGGTTTTATTGCATGTCAAGAGACAAGTCCTGAGTTTGGCACGTGTGACACCTGCTGTGCAGTACACGTCTTCGCTTCAGTTGAGTGTTGTAGCTATAGCCGAAACATGTAGTAACATAGCCAGATTCTTATATCTTTTCAAAGGGCAGCTCAGTATTAGACAGTAGAAAAAGAGGAAAGTTAACAATGTCACAAAATAGTTCAAAAAATATCTTTGTTGTGGTGTATGTCAATAGAGGTCAACCAAAGTAGCAACAGAAAACTAGCTTATAACCTACTGTTAAATAATATCGTCCAGTATGTAATTAGAATATGAGTTTTCTCAATGTTGAACCCTCCATGTAATATATTTAACAGAAGAAATATATTTACATAAGTTTGTTTATCGTGATGATTGGAAAAGTACCACTTCAGATAGATGCTCGATGCACTTCAGAGTCGTTACAGACATTTCTTTATGCATTAGCGGTTGAATATCGTGATTAAAGGTACAATAAGTAAACATTTCGCTTAAACGTGACTGACAATTAAGACAAGTTTTTATTTCTTGGTAGTAACTACGAGGTGTAGTGGTAGATTAAACAGTTAAACAGTTTACGAGCTGGAAAACTGCCTTTCTTTTCTACCATATTTTGGGTAATATTGTACAGTGCTTAATACGCTACGTCGTGCTAACTAGTTCACAAACTATGTTACCAGCAACAGCTTAGCAAAACTGTTACTTATTGTACCTTTATCACATTGCATTAAATATATTTATTAGAAATATACAATTTTGTCTAGATTATATTAGTGACCTGTTGTCCGTTTCCCAGAAATGCACTAGGATAATGGACATGTAAAATGTTGTACTCATCCAAAGGGGTAAAGTCTTCTTGCAAAGAATGCCTGTATTGAATTACCTGTCAATTTATTTGGGTGATAAATACATTTTTGTATTCAAGGGAGGAAATTGGTCATAATACTCATGCCCAGTACCAGGAGTGAAATGTGGAATCTGCACATTACTCATAATAGTCTATGTACAACGACAAATAGTAGTAACAGGGTATATATAAACATATATACATATGTATGAATATACATACAATACCGTGACTCCTAAAGCAGGTATTTAATACAGGTTGGATCCAAGGAACCCTGGCCAAACTAAAAAAAAAAAACACTGTAAAATTATTTTTGCACTCTTAAATATCAAGAGTAAGCCTTATAAGAATATTAAGTGCAGGTATTTTTGACAAATCTACCTTCATATTAAATGTTGAGACTTTTTGTTTCAGGTTATGTTTTGCTGGCTCTGCTATGTCATTTTATGCCACTTCAGTAATGTATTCATCACTGTTTTCAAGTTCAGGCTTGAGATCTGACCATCAGGGTGCTGCAGCTCATAGGAGGACGTGTGACAGGGGAGTGTTTGAGGCTGTCCTACCTAAGAAACACCAAGCTTAACATTGAACTTCAAATCCTGTTTTAAATAATAGGGTAGTTTAAAAAAAAATAACACAAAAGGCCATAGTATCATGTTATTTCGGTAATTCCAGTACAAAAAATTGACTCTAGTCTGTTGCATGTGATCCCTGTCTCAGTAAATTGTGTCTCTTAATGAATAGGCTTTAGAGCCTCAAGGAGGCCATGGAGACTTTAAAGACTACAAATATTTTTGCCATAGGGGCTGACTTTCTGTTCTTTGGACTGTTAAGTTAGATGATGATTCAATTGGACCGTACTTTGCTGCAGGGTATTACGAGCTCTTGTGATTGTGTAGGTTGTGTAAGTAAAAGAGTAAGGCTTATCCTGCGTTCAATGAAGAGACCCCAGATTTTTTTTCTGAGAAGACTCACTTATGTGATACACATAAAACTAGATACTTAATAAAATTAGATACCTAACCCATTCATTCTGATTCATGACCATGTAGCAAATATGGTCTTAAATGTAGGCTAGATACCTAAAATCAACCAAATGAAGTTCACGTGATCAAAGGACCTTCTCCTGACATGGTCATTTCAAGCCTGAGACATTTCTCTTTCACAGGTGGGAGGATGGGTCTCTCCTTTGTTAAGCACATCCTCTAACCTACAAACTTTTGTTTTCTGCTGTATGGAGCTTCGTGTTCTTTTACTTACTGTGTAAGTAAATTTAATCCACTCCTTGCTTCAATTATACCTGAGAGCAGGTACGTCATTCAGGTGCCTGCTGGTGACAGCACTGTCTAAACTTCACCAGGGTGGTTATGATGCGTTTGTGATTTATATCTATGTTGAAAAAATGGTGTTTTGGGTTACATGTTGAATCCCTTTCAAAGCATTTGAGATGGCATGCACTGGACTGCAGACTATTCTGGAAATAGATCAAGGAAGTGGTACATAAATTTCAAATCTTCCAAGGAGCATTATTGTGTAAGTGATATATTCTCTTGTGGGTGTTTAGATTTTTCCATTGTTTTACTTGTATTTTTTTTTTCTTTTTCTATGCATAAAGAATTGCACCTTCCTTGTTTTTGTTCTGCAAAGTTGCTGAAAAGGACAATTATTTGACACAAAGTGCTTTTGAAACCTCATTTTATTTGCCATTCTCACCCTCCACTTAACTGACATGTCTAACATTCGGTTTCTTTTTGTTTCTGGTTGTCTCTCTGAAATTGTTTTATTAAATAGCATCAGGCATACGTTTATTGCACAACATCTAAGCACACTATCTGGTATCTTCCCATCTCTGTGTGTAAACAGTGACCTCTTCCACACACATTTGCAAGATGTTTCCATGTAATGTACCCAGAATTTTACTGTATAATAACCTATTTATTCCTAAAACGTATTCAGTCTTACTTCCCGGTGTTTGCTAAAAACATTAACAATTGTGTAAAACTGCTGTATTTTAAAATGTTATGGGACATATCTGGGCTCTTTTAAGTAAATAATTCAAAGGAAAATGGATGGACTTTCTTGATTTTTGTTTTAGAGCGCAGCAGGTCTTCTTTCAGTGGTTCTGAATCTCATTTCGGGAAACCTGACATTATCACTGCAGCTCCTGCTTTGGCACACTAACCTCAGCTGGTGATGGGCTTGGTTACATAACGCATTGAATTAGGTGTGATAGGATAATACAAAAATGTACAGGGCATGGGGTTGAAAGCTAGTGTCTTTATAAACTAAAGTTCTCAAATGAAAAAAAACAAAACAATGGAAGAACAAAGGGGAGAGAATGTGCTTCTGGCTGTTCAGGAAATTACTCCAGATGCCAGGTCAGATATGGTTGAAGCTTTATTTTGAATATTTCCTGTTTAATTCTTACAAAACTACAAAAGACAATCTCACCTTTGACCAAATCACTGTACAGTGCAGTGTTCAAGGTTCGCAGAGCCATAGGACAGAACAGTCTTAAGGAACTATTGAGTCAGTGGTATAAGTGTGTGAATTATACTGCATTCATTCCCTGTATGAGAGACACTTTCTTATTCTAGCACATGTGGGAACTGCAGGTAGACAAAGCCCTAGTGTCTGGACGTTTTTGCTTTTGCTTAGGGAGGGTACAGCTAGGCCAGACTTCATGACCCTCCAAAAATGACACTTTGATTAAAAAAAACCTTCAATGTGTGTTAGAATGTTAATGGCCTTTGCTGAGAGAGTGTACCATTTTTAACATTAGCCATTTACTTGCAAATTTATTAGAATGCTTTCAAAAATACAAATTTAATTTTTTCATTTTATGTAAGCTCAGACCTTTAAAAGGGTCAAGTAAAAAAAAAAAAAGTGCTGTACAAAGAGAATGACTTGATTAAGGCTCGTTGCCATTCACACATCTCTGCTGCTGTGTCCGGCTGATCCGCACCATCTCCATTTGCTTGGCTTTAATCCAGTTCTCTGTTGAAAGACTTGTCTGGCCATAACTCAACGAAAGCAATCTGAAATCAGAAGGACCAGAAGTAAACAAGTATATCAGAGTATAAAAGTCAAACTGTGAAGAATTAAAATCGGACCCGTGTAGTCATGTAATGAACGCACCTTGCAACTACCAGCATCCTATGCAGGTCCTCAGCAGAGACACTCTGAGGGTCGTCCTTACGCATGTCAACAAAGTCCTCCTCTACAGCCTGTAGTGTTGAAGTAAAAGAATATATCAAACCAGTGTGCAGAAAACAAACCTCAGGAACTTATATCTGAACACCTTGTCTGTTTGATCAACTTTTCTTTCCTTTTCTTTCCTTTCTTTCCAATTATAGAATGTGGGCTATTTGTTTCTCTGCAGTAAGTTAGTCCCCTTCACGACATTCAAGACCACCAGCTATGGTGTTATTTGGATTGTGTATCATTCTCTGTCCAGCAGTGAGACAGACATGGTAGTGGCTTTTATCCACCATGGGTTGATGCTGCAATTTCATTGGTAATCAGTTTCTGGCCACTGGATGTGGCTGTCCGGATATTTTTGGTAGGTGGTCTATTTTCAACCCAGCAGTGACACTTCAGCAAGAATTTCAGCAACCCTGTTGTGTGTAATCCACAATAGGCAGCGCACACACTAACATTCCAGTAGCATGTCCGTGTTGAGAATGCTTCACTGTCCAAATAGCTGAGCACTGGTGGTCCAAACATGATGAATGGGATAAAGGGAGGAGATAAGTTAAGCAGAGAAACAGATGGACTGAAAATGTAAACTACAAAAATATGATTTTTTTAAAATATATGATAAGTGAAGCTTATGTAATGCACACTGACAATTTGATTAAGTGGCTCGTTGGTGTATGAACTAAAATGGTCCACTTTTGTGTACATAAACACAATCAGATCTGACTACCATCCAGTTGCAATGTAACTAAACTGCCTGTGAGGTAGGAGTCTGTAACCACAGCTGCTGACCTTTGTGACCTGGTCGGAGATGTTGTAGTCCAGTGATCGGGCTACTGTGAGGTACACTCTATATTTGTTGAGCTGAGATGGAACCTGTGCCTGCTGTACTGTCTTCAGGTACTCCTCCAAGTTGGGAGGGCTCAGGGTGGGCCGTAAGTGCACCTGGCAGTCACACTGCAAAAAAAAAAAATCAAAAACACCTCCTTACAGCTCAAGTACAAGAGATTCCTGCAATTAAACTGTCGCAACTCTCCGTGAAACAAAACAGGAGCCAAAATAGTTTAAAACAAAATCTAAACAGAACAAATGCTCTCCCCTCCCCCCAAAGTGAAGAACTACACAAAGATTTCTTAGTCATTAAATCAGGCCCTCCCCTCTCTCTCTCTCTCTCTCTCTCTCTCTCTCACTGTCTTGTCCTTGTAGTGCAGCTGCAGCCATGGTAACTCGTGAGCTAACGCACAGGAATAGCACAGCACATTCCACGGGTTGTTCGCATCAGAGTGAGGCTGTGCTGTGAGCCCAGCCAGACAGCTGACGAGGCCTCTATGGCTCGCAACAGAAATACCGGGCTGTCTTTTCAACCGGCCAATGGAAACATCCAGCAGTGCACATGCCAGTCTCATGAGCACTGAAACACACTGGCGCTGAACTGGACTTGAGCACACCTACCCTCAACACAGGCCCTAGAGTTTCAGAGGATGTATGTGTTACCGAGTGTGACAGAGATAGACAGATGCAGGCAGCCTGTCCTTACCGGGAGGAGCGATCGGCCCTCAGATGCAATGAGCACGTTAATATTGCAAGGGAATTCCATCTGGTGGTAGTTGAAGTCGTAATCAACCTTCTGCCAGGAGATCAGGTTCCCCAGTGCGGTGATGTTCCGCACGCCTACACCAACGAGATGCACAGGGCGTATATAGCATAAACCACTTGGAAGAACAAAGTGAATATGAAGCCACTGGTGACTATTTTGGTTAGCACACTAAATGAAACATGAAAAGAAATGAGCAAGTGTAAGCAAACCTACATGTTTTAAAATTCAACATAAACAGTTCTTGTGATTAAAATGTCAGTCGCTGTGCCCCCTTGGGATGAAATTCCACTAAATTTGATGTGATTCCATAAAATATGGTAGTGATGCAGTGTGAAAATCGGAGAAGTTTGAACATTTCCTGGTAAGAAATGCTCAACACAGTGATGCTTCTCCACATACAAGTACTGAGCTCAGGTCGTGTGCCTCTTAGAAGCAAAATTTCCATACAAATTTCATAATGCCAAAACTGGTTTACTACTTCGGCCACTAGCATGAAGGGAGACAAAGTTTATTCCTTAACACTCATGTGGGACTATTCAAGTGTCAAGTGGATTGGTGAAGTCTAAGGATACATCATCGTTACACAGGAGGAGGAGGGAGAGGGGACAGCTGTGGTTTTAATTAGGTAAACATATTAAAAATATATAATACAGGCACACTGATTCAGTTGCATACCAAAAGATTTAAGATACCCAGAAGGACTGACTGTTAGAAAAAGGATGCAAGCATTAAAGTTCCAGGTAAAGCGACACTGCGCTGCGGTTTTGCGTTTGGTATGCACATCCTAGCAGCATTGATCAGTATCAGTATCAGCCAACTTCAGAAACCGAAGCCTTCAGTGGGACTTCCTCTATGCAGTAGAAATCCTAATATGGTTTGTTTTGATTTTTTTTAAAACATTTTCCATTAGGGGAACCTAAAATAATTAAAATTTCCCCAGTGTAACTGTAATTTACAGCTGTTACAACCTCCCTGTTTTAATCAATATAACATGACAATATAAAATCCTGTATATAAAAAGTGGCCCTTATAGTCACATGTGAACAATGAAGCATGGGTGCACCCGGGGAGCAGTGAGTGGGGACAGCATCTCAAGAGTACCTCAGTGGTGCCACTGGTTGTCCTGGGACTTAAACCCAATATCTTTTGATCACAGGGCAGTTTTCTGAGCACCAGGCCACCAGCTACCAGCTACTAGAGCAGCACATCAGTCAAAGATCATGGTGCACTCCTGATAATAAAGCCACTTAAATGTATTCTGTTAAAGTAAATCTACCTACTTTACATTCTGTAATTTGGATCTGGAGAGTCGGTTGCATTTTTAATTGTTCTTAAAAGGCCTGTTTTTTAATTTAATAGATGTAAGATACAAGTACCTGAACTTTTACTATTCTACAGCCAACACTATGACACGGTTTTCTCACCCGTAGCGTCCAGTTGGCCTTGCTCAAGCTGCGTCTCATCCAAAAACAGGAAGGTGTTGTTGGCCAGCTGGAGAGTCCCACTCACCAGCCGGTTGGCTGTGTAGTCTTTTCTGGGCACCATGCGCTGACTGTTCATGTTGTTCAGACTCATACATATCCGGTATGACTAGTTAAAATGCAAAACCAGGCAATGTATCTCAGTGCTTGATGGTCCTTTTTTCGGAGGGAATAAGCTGAACACAGCTTATTAGCTTATTATTTTAGTGTACTCACAGATGCCACAAGCTGCTGAATGGTCTGGTAGAGATGTAGCGTGTAGGGTGAGCTGAGGGGGCAGCCGCTGACATTAAGAGCAAATTTGCCCATAGGAAGAACATCTCGTCTGGCATACCTTTTAAAAAATAAAATAAAAAAAATCAAACAACAACAAATGCAATTTTCCTGGGTGAGGAAGGACGTTACTATTACACAATTGACAAATGTATAAATAATCCTACACACATCACACACACAACATGATAGAATACATTATACAAGGTCTATTAGTCTATCAATGACATAGTTTTCATGTAATAGAAGAAAAAATATTTTATGAAGTTTATGCCTAGATGAAAAGGAACATAACCTTCTAAAGACCAAAATCCATTTATATAGCATCCCAGACTTCATGGGTTAAATAAATCAATCACACTCTTAACGCCTCTTGAATATCTACACTTCCATTCCATTTTATTTCTTTATTTATAATAAACTTGATCTGTATAGCACCTTTCATACAAAATAAATTATATTTAAGTGGTCTCAAGTAATCAAATTAGAAGCTCTCATATTAATTTAATTACATGATTTTGCTGCCAAATGTGAAAAAAGTGGAGGAACACATCTCCCCCAATACTATGATCCTGGCATCCATGCATATATGGTATGTCAAGCCACAATTATAACCTAAAAGTAACAGTAGATTAACTTTCCACACACTGGGACATGCAGCATATGCTCGTATGTATCCTTCATTTCACAGAGCACCTGTGGCCAGAACCAGGTCGGTTTAAAGAGTCACTGCACCATAGTCGGCAAAAAAAAATTGTGATGAAATGATAAAAATTAATGTGTTAATTCAACACCCCTAATATTTTAATCTATTCCTGCCAAGCACACTGAATTAATATTTACTGGTAAGAACATGATAAAACATGCTATTTCATTAAAGGACTCACACACTGGAGATGAGGTGTAGGAGGAGGTACTCTGCAGCCAGCGAGTCTCCCAGAAAGACGTGTGTGAGGTAATCCAGCAGCTCAGCTCTGACTGAAGGCAACTCGCTCAGAGCGCTGCTTAAAACTGAGAAGAGACATAAAGCCAGATGTGAGAAACCTGCATCATTATGCTGTATGCGGACCACACACACGGGATTTCTAATCCACTCACAGGCACCTTTGTCCTCTGGACCAGTAGAGGGCAGCAGTGGATTGTTGTGCTGAAGTGGCTGGGCATACAGCATGTGTATTCTGGGTACGAGGGAGGCAGGTGGACTGTGGGCTCTCTGCTCCTCCACGGTCTCCATACACTCTGTGGGGTCCAGCAGGGATGAGGCTTCCCTATAAAAAATAAGGAGGCATTTTCAGACAAAATATTTGTATAAATATTCTGGTGTGCTCAGGTGATAACATCACAATCCTTAAAGACATTTTCAATATGCATCACATTAAGGACCACAACGTGTGTTTTTTCCTGGATGAATTTTTTTTTTATAAGACAAAATGCATTATTTAACATTTACAAAATTAAATAGTTTAATAAGGAACAGGACAAAAGCTCCAATCAATTACAGTCTCTACAAATTAGTCAATTTATTTCTAAATGCATGTTTTATGATCTGACGATTGACGCAACGCAAGTTATAAAGTGGCACACATTTCTGGTAAGATCACACCAATAATAACTGTTGTACCATAGCATACCAACTTTATTTATAAAGCACTTAAAACAACCACAAGGTACCAAAGTGCTGTACAGAGAAAAATAAAACTATTACAATTATAAAAAGAGAAAAATAACAAAAAAAACCCTTTCTATAATTTTTCAATGAAAGAACCAGTCCTACTTTTCGTCTGCAACCAGGCTCAGTGCAGGGTCAACTGAAAGAATGCCAAACACCTCCAGCATGTCGTTCAGTTTGAAGCTGTCCAACTCTTCATATACCTGCCAGTATTAAACGGAGAAAGATCAGAGAATAGAACAAATACTTCCCTGCAGGCTGAAGCAGACATTCTGTTTTACAACTATAGCTGTACAGAACACAAAACTGCCCAATGGTCACAAAAATGGCAAAACCTCTCAAGCCTCAATGTACACTAATGTAAATAGTTTTTATTCAAAGCTTTTTGGACCATAAACAATACAATTGACAATATGACTGGCAAAAAAGTATATAATGTATGCAAGTATAGACATACACCTTCCCTGGAGAAAACAATATTGATTCAGTTAATACAAGGACACCTGTCAGGGGGTGGGATACATTAGGCTCAAAGTGAAAAGTCAGTTCTTCCACATAATTTTCTTTTCTGATCCCACAAATTTAAAGCTTGTATTAATGTAAAGGTTTCAGAACACAATAAATTGCAGCCTGGTGTGTATAGGGCTGCATAGCTGCAGACCAGTCAGAGAACCCATGCTGACCACACCCACCGCGACAGAGTCTACTACAGGAATGGGAATCAGAACTGATCTAGAGAGCAATGCAAGAAGGTGGACTGGTCTGATGAATCATGTTATGTTACATTTACATCATGAGGATAACCGGGGACGACGACGACAATGAGACGTCTATGGGAAGAAGGCTACCTGGTGGAGGCAGTGTGATGCTCTGTGAAATATCATGCTGGGAAATCATTAAAATCTTCCTTCATGGCTCAGTATTCCTTAATGACAGTGGCCTCTCTCAGTAGGATAATGCCTCCTGCCTCGTGGCAAAAAAACATTCAGGAATGGTTTGAGGAACCTGACAAATTTCAGTGTGTTGATATGGCCGCCACATTCCCGATTCAATCGAGCATGTGTGACCTACTGGGTAAATTACTAGGTAAATTAATCTGATCCACGGAGGCCCACCTCACAACTTACAGGACTTCTAAGGCTGCTGATGTCTTGGTTTAGGCAGCAACAGGGGACCTACACAATATCCCTGAGGTGGTTTAAATATTAAGGCTGGTCAATATGTGTGTTTTTACAACATATGTATATACAACACAGACAACTAGTGGGCAAGTTACAAATAACTCTTGCAAACCTGCCCTTAAAACTTTGACACTTTTCTTATATTAAATAAAAAACAAAAAAAAACTACCTTGACCAGGCAGGCTGGGCCTCGCTCTCCAGGCAAAGGGAAGTTGAGATCTAGGGTAGATGAGCAGTGTGCAGGTGAAGAGTTCTGACCGGGAGCTTCTGTCTCTAGACGCTTCGAGTCCACATTCCTATGCGAATCAACATTTTGAGGTCCTAGTAAACAAAAAGAACCAAACAACCCAAATTTTAAGGAACGTTTTACACATATGAGGTGGATTTACTTGTTTACTTACTTGTAATATCCTTAAGACATTTTTAAAGCTACTTTTCCTAAACAAGCAGTCAACCTAAATCCACATTTGACCATAAACCATCAAAATTTCTAAATACCGTTTAATTCCTTCTCTTTTTGCGGCTGTGTGTCCATTTCATCATCTTCCTCGTAACTGCGTTTGTGCCTGTTTGGGGTGTAGGATGTGGAGGGCACCACTCTGGCCTGACTAGTACAGGCATAACTGTTTTCTTCAGTTAAAGATAAACTCGGACACAATGCAATATAGGTTTCATACATAAATTACCAAATAAATTATTCCATAGACAAAGAGCTGTCCACTGAAAGGATATTTCCTTCACCCACTGAGATTCTCCTGGTATAGGGACACAATAGAAAGTCTGCCTTTCTGAAGTAACAGCATTGCTTGAGTTGAAATCCACCTGCTGCATTGACAATCATGTTAATATTAGAATTAGTAATCAGAAACAGGGAGCAAGAGATCATTGCTCTAAAATACAAACATTTTACAACACTAGCTGCACTGTGAACATATTATAAACAAGATGTAAATGTTCTTAAAGAGACAGTCAACTCACTCCACAGTCTGTGACATCTTTGTACTTTCCACATCTCAGCACCTAATATTAAAATAAACAAAAAAATCTATTGTTATTATGTTTGTATGATTTATGCATACCGTTGCAAATGTTCTGTTTCAATGAGTGTTTAACACAGTATTTGAAAATCCATTTAAAACATAAGAGTATTCATACTTTTCAGATGTTAAATAATAATAAGGTACTTCCCAACACTAAATGACATCTTTAAATGTATACTAATAACACCACAATTACAAACCATATTTCACTTATACATCACATTTTCCAATTTTGACTTGGATGCCAATTCTACAAGTTACTCAAAAAAGAGAAAGTCTTATTTTTACTTACTTTTGAATTTGTTGAGGGATCAATTGTCTCATAAACCCCCATGAAAAATTCTGGATCAAACATATCCTGGACCATACAGCGGAACTTCACCAGGCTATTGGGCTTCAGGTAGTGCAGGGGAACATCATTCAAGGAGGGAACCTACATATTAAAAAACATAACTCACAATCACAACACGCAATAAAGCCAGCCCTTACATGACTTTACTGCTTTATTAGCACATTCAACAAATTCAAATAAAGTTTCAGTAAAACTAAATTCGAGTTAAAAAAAAAAGAAAGATCGTGCAAAGGGGGAAACTGCAATGCCACTGCTCTAGTTTCTCCTCACACACTAAATGGACAAAATATAGGGATACTAACATTACACCAACAGGGATGTTAATCACACTACATTAACGTACATAGACTTTAATACCGATTTGGTCGGTGTTCGTAATCCACTATTCTTTAACGGTTTTCCATGAGATTTTTGAGAATTTCTGTGGGAATTTGTAATTCTTTCTGCAGGGCATGTATGAGGTCAGACACGGATGTACGAGAAGGCCTGGCACACTATCTGTATTACAGTTCGTGTTCAATTGAGCTGATGTCAGGGCTCTGTGCGAACCATTCTATGTCTTCCAACGACGTATTTATGGAGCCACGAGTCATGCTGGAATAGAAAAGTTTGGGCAAAGTCGGAAGCATGTCCTAGTCCAGAATGTCTTGGAATCCTGAAGCATTAAGAATACCCTTCACTAGAAGTAAGGGGTCTAGCCAAAACTCTTAATACGACGTGTGTCCCAATATATCTGTCCACATAGTACGCAAGACGCCATGTGCACTTCCTAACAAACCCAAAACTGACCCAGGATTGGGCGTCGTTCTGTTCCAGTTTATCTTTGAAATACTCCACCATCTTCTTCTCCCAGGCTTGACTGGAGTTGTGCTGGGCTGTAAAAACAGACAGATGCATAAGTTATATTTATCAGCAGAAAGTTTTAAATATCTCTGTTAGCTGAATAGCATGCTGCTACTTTAGAAGATCAGGGGCTAGCAAATTCAAGGTGAATTAGGGATATGTGGAAGATTAATAAAAAAAAGTGGAAGATAAATAATAAATAAAGCATGTTCATTGTTGTGCCCCAGATTACACCACTAATTTACAGAAGGAGCACCGTGAAAGCATGGTTAGTTGTGCGTTAGCCAGATGTGTCACGAGTTTGCATAGATGTCAAATCTTACCGAAAATCCCTTCCACAACACCAAGAGGGTCGTTAATCCAGTCCTGAATCGAATGCATAACTGGGTCGTATCTTTAAAAGTAGAGTAAATTGTTTACACGCTTTTTCCTTTCTTGCAAACTGCCTTCTCTCGCTCGACTTACCGTGGCGGGAAAATTGCGTCACGACCAGCCGTCACGTGACCTCAAGAGCGAGTTTCTGATCTACGTGTCTAGACAGCACGAGGAGATCGTTCGAACAGCCTGAACAGATGTGTAGCAATCTAGTTTGAAAGTACAGTTAAATGTCGTATTATGTTTTTCAACACATGTATATTAGTTTCAACAAAATTGATATGTATGTACATGTATGTGTATGCATTTCTCTCTCTCTCTCTCTCTCTCTCTCTCTCTCTCTACATATATATATTCAACTAAAGTGTATTTTAAACATAAAACAACTGTCAGTACACACTACACCTTTATCAGCGATGTCCAACAGCTGCTGAATTCATTTATCTTCATTAATTTTATAGCTTTTCTTACTCATTGCAATAATTGAACTAAACATCTAATTAACCTGCCTTTTCTGGACTGAATCTGGTGTACAAAAGCAGTGGAAACTCTAATGCGTGCAGGGCAGGGGCCCTCACTGCTTTGTCTTTAAACAGCCGAGACTTTCTTTTTTTTGAATGAGTACACAAAACAAATATCATAAACTTTCCAGATGATGGAAAATCAAATTGTCTTCACTATTATTAAACAGAAGGTTTTAATACCGTAGACAAACATTTTAAATGTATAAAACCATACCATTTACTCCCCAGTCTATACAGTCCACAAACAGAAAATGTGCAAAAAGCAGCACATCTGAATACATTATTGTGATGATATGGAAACAACTCGCATATTGAGAAAGATTACCTAAACATTTTGTCAGTTTGTTCACTTCAACCCATATAGGTGGACTTCACAGTTTACAGAAAAGAAACTGGCATTTTCTCATTTTCTCAAAATTAAACCCATCGGAAATATATAATAATGATAGGTAGTTCTGAAATTATCATGTACTATATAAATATACATAACTAATTATTTTTTATTTTCCAATACAACAATTACAGGGGCCCTTCATACTAAAATTGCAGGTCAAAAGGCTGATCAAAAAGATAATTGTGAGCTGAGAATACTGGAAAAACTTTTGTTTTTCTTAATGTTTTCCTAATGTTAGCTCCACAGAGCTGCACCTCAAACTTTCACTGCAATGTATGTTTTTGGACTACTCCTTCATGAACACAAGGGTGTACGCCCTGACTGTTTGTCAAGGCGTGTATCCTTGCACAGAAAAAAGCGCATGAATTTAGTTTAACTTTGGACTGACTTGCGCATGCAGGGACGTATTTCAAACACATATAATCTTGCGTGACACACCAAAGCACAGCTCACAGCGTGAAATTATCCAGTGGGGAGCAGTGTGTGGAGACAACGCCTTGCTCAAGGATGGCTCAGTGGTGCCTCTGGCAGTCCTAGGATTCGAACCCATGGCCTTCTGATTGCAAGAGTAACCCCTTAACCACTAGATAATAAAAGAGAAACATATTATTTTATTCTGCCATTGCAAATGTTAAAAATAATTCTGTCATTGTCATAAATAGTAGTTCCTGACGGGCAGTGGTCTTTAAACACAATCACTAACACAGCGTTTGTCGATTGATTGTTTTGGGCTGTAACGTCATCGGAAGGAATTCATTTAGATCTGCATGTCATTTGATTGGTCTCACTCAACGCTGTGAACTGGTAGCATTTCTAGACAGGGTATGAGATACATATCAGGGCTTCTCGTCAACTCCGGCAGTGGGAGATACGTGTAACACTGAGTGAAAATGGCTGAGAGGAAGAACCCCGCTCCGACCACCAGCTCTAACCTGCTGTTTTCCACCGCCCCGGAATTTAATTTCAACTTGCCATTTATACCCGTCAGTCAGGCAGCCGGTCCAGCTGTTTTATCGGGAGGTAAGACAAGACTACGACCACAGAAAAGGGTGAAACGGACAGTGATGCTAGCTAGCATTTAGCAGCGAGCAATCGGGACCGGTCTAATCCAAACATATTTAGGCACGTCAAGTAAAAAAGGGGTTTATTGTCATTTCACCCATATACACAGAATTGAAATCAAACAACAGTCCTCCAGAATCACGGAGTAACACAAAAACAGAATAGAAACCGAAAACACCACCAGTCCACATAAATGCAGACAGGACAGAAGAGAGTGAAAGAAAAACGCACCAGAAATAAAACAACAGGATAAGAAACATTAAGTGCAGTCGACAGCTATAGGGTAATATTGAACGAATGCAGTTTAGTACAGATCTTGTGTTCTAACAGAGGAGTCATGAAAAAAGAAAGAGAGAGAGATAAACACAAGAGTAACGAAACAGGACAAGACATCATTTAAAGCTGTCACAACACAAGACTGTGTGAATACGTGAAGTGAACATTCTGTCATACATAAGCACAGCACACAGTGTGAACAGCACGAAATTGTTCTCGCTATATACAGTATTAGGACAGGTCCATCGAAATAATAAAGAGAATGAGGAAGAGAATGAGGAAGAGAGTGAGGAAATGTGTGTGTGTGTGTGTGTGTGTGTGTGTTTGTGAGAGAGAGAGAGAGACATCTGTGTGAATACGTAGTTAAATAGAGAGGCAGAGACAAGGCCACAAGTGCAGACAGGACAGAAGAGAGGGGAAAGAAATAGGACAAGAAAACATTTAGTGTCAAAGATGTGACATGATGAGAAAAGAAAGAGTGAGAGGGAGAGCAACAAAAACCTAAAAAACAACAGGGCAGATAGTGTGGTTTACAGCTACAGTACTAGACTGAATAAACACAGTATTGTGTTATACTGTATTCTAGCAGAACATTAGGAATTCATGGTCATTTTGCCAGACAACATGTATAAGTGTCACTGTGACAGTGTTAGAGCTGTTAAACCAGAACACTGAACATTCATTCTGATCATCTTTTGCGGCAGCTGGTGGCCTAGTTTTTAGGGAGTTGCCCCTTAGATCAGAATGTTTGAATCCCAGGACGGCTAGTCTCACCTCTAGTGAACCCATGAGCATGGTGCCATACCCACACACTGCTTCTGGGGTGCTGTGTTCCTGGCTGCCCACTGCTTCACTTGAACAGGTTAAATAGAGGGAGGGGTGTCAAGCTGCTCAAACTGTGTGCTGTATTTTGTTCACATAGGACAAAATGGTCACTTCAGATTATGGGCGATATTAGATTCATCACCCTTTTGCTATTGCTTCCGGTAGCTGTCATTCACAGCGGCACAGTTATTCATCAACACAGGAACCACACTAAAAATTTCACTCCTTCTGCTTGATACATTGATATTCTTGTTGGTAATCAGTATCACACAACTTTGTTGATCCAGGAGTAAATTGCTTATTTTATGACTGCACAGGCACAAATGGCAAACATATAAAATATGCTTGGTATAAATATTATAGTAACTTGGAGTTAAATGAAGGGGTACGGAGTTAAGAATATATTATTGCACTTTGTAGAGATCAGTAGTATATAAATAATATTGGCGTAAATGTCTGTGTCACATGTTAATACTGTTGCACATTATAAGATATTGCACATAATGGTAATGTCTTAGAACCTGATAAGAACATTGCAAAATATCGCACATGGTAGCACATTATATTAGATACAGTCTTTAATTTCTTTCCTAAAATGAGAAGTGGATATAAAAGGCAAAAAAGGATTTAATATTATCCCTATTCGGAGTTTAAATGACCTCAGAGCCTGGTTGTTGTGACTCTGATTGTATCCTGTGAAATGTTATTTTCAGGGATGCTTCACTAATAGCAAGTTGTGTTCCTTTTACTTTTTCTTCTTTTGAAGATGATTCAAGTGAAGTTGGAGAAGAAGACAGCTTTCTTGGTCAGACCACATCAACCGCCCCTCAGCCCTCAACCTTTAGCTATTTTTCTAGCGCTACAAACAGTAGTGACCCGTTTGCTTCAATAGGGCATTCACAAGGCCTGCCTCCCGCACCTGCAGTTGTGCCATCCTCTGGTCCTTCCCCAGTGTCCAGTGCTGCAAGCCTGCCACCTAACCCTCAAATTACCCATGTGAATCCTTCTCAGCAATTTGGCAGTGCTGTTTACCAGAGCCCCATGAGCACACACACTCCTCCGGCTACTGTTGGTGCGCCTCCACCTCCCCAAGCCACCCAGCAGGCCTATAATCCATACCGTCACACAGCCTCAAGTAGCAGAGCGAGTCCATACCTCATGGCTCCTGAGCTACAGCAACAACACCTTGTTCAATCCCCTCAGCCTCTGAACCCCTACTCTCAGGCCCCACCAGGTGCCACATTCCAAACACCTCCCACATTTGCCAAGGTAGGTTTTTTTGTTATTTGTGAGGCCTTTTATTGTTAGTAAGGAAAATACACAACACCCAGGGGCACTATTTTGTTTCTAGCCCCCAGGACAGGTTCCACCACCCCCAACAGGACCCAGCATGGCTGGACCTGTGGTTCCAGCCAACCCTATGATGCAGTACGCTTACAATGTCTATGAACCCGTTCAGCATCACTGGTTCTTTTGCAAACAAGTAGAGTCCAAGCAAGTCTGGCTTCCGTTCAGCATTCTGGATTCCCTTCAACTGGAAGAGACTTTTAATTCTGGTAAGAAGGAGTTTGTGATATTTATAGAATTTTTTGGAACGTAAACCAGTTATTTTAATTATACACAAAGTTACCCTAGTAATATTGATTCAGAAAGTGCATGTTTAGTGTTCAAATGTGTATTTTTAATGCTTGGCTTGCTGAGCAAATAAACACCAAAAGTGAGTGAGCTTTTTTCTTTTTTTTCTGTGAATACATTCCCAAAATTTCTTTAAACCCACTCAAACTGCATTCAGGTCTTTATTATGTTTTGTGGGTGTTGTTTAGAACACAATATTACAGACTGTGAGCTTAAGCATTTGACAGAAATGTAGTTTATAGTCAAATTTTTCAGAAGCTGCTTTTATAGCTAATCCCTGTGGGCAGCTGTTTCAAAAAATAGAGTTTGCATTCACAGACCAACTCAGGAAGGGGAATGATGATCTAGGATCAGTTTTATGAGAGTGGCAATCATAAATGTAATTAAGTATCAGAATCTGATTTAGAATCGGTCCTATTTATAACTGTTTGTGAATGCCAGTTCTGTTGATGCAATGTCTGTCTGGAGCAGTGAACTTTTCTTCATTTCTGTAACTCACAGTCCAACTATGTCCTAAATAACACTGCTAAGGAATCGTGACCTTAAAGAAGACATGAACAGGATTTTTCCACAAATTGGATATAGTTAATGACTTCTAGTGTTCATTACTATTAGCCTCATGGCTCCACTACTGAGCTAAATAAGCTAAAGTTACATTCCAGTTATGTGGGATAAATAAATTAGATTTTTCACTGAACCAGTTCTTTAAAGTCATTCATTCTGTGCAGAAATCATGTAACCATGGTGGATGCTTTTGTTTATTACTTTATATTTTGGTTTGCTTCGTCTGAACGAAGCCATTAGTAGGGGATGTTTAAATGATGCGTAGCACATTTAGTGATAGGAAGCACTTCTGAGGCAATTAGCTGTTGGCCAGTTGCAACTATTTAGGTCTTTACAGCATTTTTATTCATTTGAAAGCATGTAATAATATTAAATATTACTGATACGATCTAATTTTGTTCTACATGTTGGTTAATTTATTTCTGGTCTGCAAATTTTGTGTGTTAAAATGTTTTTCCCTCCTACCTCTCCCATTCAGTGCAGCCAGACCCTGAGAACGTGATCGTGTCTACAGATGGTGGACGCTATGATGTACAGCTATATGATCGCAGTCGGACTGCTGTTTACTGGGAGGAGGAACCAGCTGAAGTTCGACGCTGTAGCTGGTTCTATAAAGGAGACACAGACAGCCGCTTCATCCCCTATTCAGAGGAGTTCAGCGACAAACTGGAGGTATCTCAGCTTCACCATTAAGTTGCTTCATTGTATAGTCTACACTATTGTTTTCTATCATTGCTGCAAATCCCTAGTTAAACAGGACTTGACTTTAACTTTGTTTATTATTTTAACTTTATTTTACCTTGTTTTATATTTTATATTTTATTATTAAACAATTTCCTTCGGGATAAATAAAGTTTTCTGATTCTGATTCTGATTAGGTTGTTACAAAACTATGTATGTATATGTGAGAGACTCTGTGACGTGTCCAATCTAACAGGGAGAATATAAGAAAGCTGTATCTACCAATCAGTGGCATCGCAGACTGGAATTTCCTTCAGGGGAAACAATTGTTATGCACAATCCAAAGGTATGCTGTTCGCATCACCTGCACTGTTTTAACACAGCAAGAGAATGAGTGCCTTGTTCCTTCATAGGCTGTGAACTAGGGATATATTCTGTTTTATTAATGGAAACCTCACTGGTTCACCCCGCAGGTGATAGTGCAGTTTCAGCCATCAGCCATGCCTGATGAATGGGGCACAACACAGGACGGTCAGACTCGACCGAGGGTGGTGAAGAGGGGTATGGATGATGACCACGATGAAGTCCCTGATGGTGAGTAGGCCAGTATCTCTGTATGTGACAGCCAGCATGTATCTTGCCATTTGCTTCATCCAAAATATGTATTGTTCCTCAGGATTGATTTTATTTATTATGAAGCTCTTATGCTGTGGTGTGTTTAAATAGAGACAGCCAGTAGGGGTGGAGGTAGCTCAGTGGTTAGGATACTTGCCTCTGGACCATGAGGTCCTGGGTTCGAATCCTACCCCCAGCAC
>JBBKCR010000141.1:15964161-15985857 GCA_037577295.1 Ladigesia roloffi | reverse complement strand
AATTAATTGGCACTTAATTCAAATTAAGGTGTTTGGTGCATAAATTAAGGTAGAATTAAGAATATTTTAAGTACATTTTGTTTCATAGTGTATGGTCATCACAACCAAATGTCCGTAACCTACAGAACATTAACAAGGAACTTGGATGTTTTTGCTATCTGCACTGGTCTGTAGAGCTTATTGAATAAGGCAGGTCTATTTTGGGGACAAATATGTCATCAGAATCAGAATCAGACAATTTACCTTACTCTGGAATTTATTGGTTATGTTACACACAGAGACACAGAAACAAATACACTATAAAATATGCCTAAATAAAACTCTGCAGACTCCATATAAAACACATTATGCCATTTACACTGCTGGGGTAATAATACTATAGATAGGAAACTGAGAAATAGTGGTAAGGAGTATGTTATTGCACATCATTGAGATAGTACTACCCACATAATGAATGATATTTCATACTGTAATGCTGTTGCACATAAGATGCTGCATGTAGTGAAGTGAGTTAGCACCCAATATGAAAACTGCCTGATATTGCACATGGACAGTTTCAATGTTTCTGGCCACTCCTCTCTACTCTTTTAAAGGGGGTTTAATTGTTCAGCTATAAGTGATTGGTGGGAAAAATGTGGACGACGTCCTCTCATCCAAGGTCATCCACTGTCCCCAAACAACGGCCAACTGGAAGCCAAGTAGCCGGTCTGGCAGCGGGCCAGTCAATAGCTACAATAATCAAGATGGGCACGCATTGTCTGAAAACATCCTGCTCTTCATTCACTTAACATTTTGAGATAAGGGGTTATGCCATTAGAGAAAATCATAAATCAATGTTCCCACAGCCTAAAACAGATTTTTTCAAAATCATTTTTGCATTTATTTATTTGTTTATTACAGCCAATTGGAATAAATCTGAAGAATCCGGATGTACTACCCAAATGCCGAGCAGAATACAGAACTGATCTTCCTAAATACGCCAACCTTCAAAACAAACGATGATGACTGTATGATATAATATGGAGAAAATCATTACTCTGGCACTGCAGGGATTTAATTAGCTAAAAGGCTGCCAATTAAGCTGCAATTCAATGAAGGACTGTTATTATTGATCATTATGTTCCAATTCCCTTCACTACCATCTTGGCATTCCACAGGTCCTCTTAAATTGACCTCCAAACATTTTGAGTCATGGTTCTTTTGTGCTGCTGCTTTCTTCTTAAACATTCAACATTATTAATGTCAGTCAGGCAACTCTTTTTCAGCTTCATTTACAATGCAGCTGAGTATTAGAACACAGAACAAGGGATTGAAAAAAAGAAATACTCGCTGAAATAGAAGCCAAAATATAAGTATAACTTCTGAATAAAAATGAATAAAATCTAATAAAATGGGCAATAATAAAAACTAAATGCATAACAATAAAAGAAACCAAAATTGAAGGACTAACTGATCAGATAAAACAGTTGCAGACTGAGTGGAAATTGTAAGATATGAAATGTTTAAACTGGTCTAGTGACACCAGGGAGTAGACATATTTCCATTCAATATGACAAGTTCATTAAAAATGATCATAAAAACAAGATGCTACCTTATCAGGGAAAAAGAGCTTTTATTCTACTGGTGTCTTTAACTGGGATTCCAGTTAACCATCGTCTAACTTTAGCTCCCGTAAAGTGTTTAAAAAAAAGAGGAATTCTTAGAAAAATGTATTATCTTGATATTAAGCAGCATGGAGCAAGATTATTGCAAGTTAATGTACACTCACAGAGATAGTTATGTATTTCATTTGATATGTAAACGTCTGACTGTGTCTAAAATAGTTCCACTGCAAGTAGATTCCAGCATGAGTGACATTAATGACTTTTTGTTGAAATCATAGCTTTCCCAAGAATGAATATATCATATATCAGACACACACATTACTTTAAAACCAATATAATCAATCATTACCATCATAAATGCAAACCCTTCACCATCAGCTTAGGCAAAGAATAAAATGCACCAGAAATTGACGTCAGTCATCGAGAATTAAAAGTCTCCGGTGGGACTGTGCCATGCATTTGAATGTGGTTTGCAATACCTCTTGGGATTAGACAGAACATTACGGCTCACAAATGAGAAACTTTTACACAGCATGTTCTACTCTATGTCATTATTATCAGACCAATTACCAGTAAATCTATTATATAACTGAAGATTTGATTAAAGACAGAAACGAAGATTAAAGGGCAGCAAGGACAAGAGTAAACAGAGCAGCAGAACACAGACGCAAGCTAGAACCCATTACCTCTCCTGGCCGAAGAAACATCTCTCTGGTAATTTCCTCCACTGCATCAACCTGTGGGAGCCCATGCATTTTTCAGTGATGGCCTGCTGAGCTTTAATGTCCTGAATGCTTGGCTGAAATTGGCCAGTAGGTGAATTCACATGGACCAGTGACTGTGAGAAACAATGTCATCAAGACCTGCCATTTTCTAAATGCTAAGTCTTGCATTTTTAAAGGCAGTGGCTGAAGTGAAAGGTAGTGTTAAATGTTGTGTAACACAACTTTATGGAAAAGGTGTTTCCAAAACCTTGCATCAAGCAGTTTAAAATGTATCTATTCAGCTCCTCCTTATATGATAATGAGCTGTTGATGGAGGTTAACAAATTCATGTGACGACTGGAATTCAAAACAACTATAAAAAACGTACATTCGCCTGACCAAGGAATCGGGATTGTCCAAAGAAAACCATATGACTGCACTTAAAAAAAGTGTTTAAACATGAAAGAACCAGCTACCCATTAGACTGACAAACTTTCATGATGAAGAAAAACGACAGAAACATCAGCTTGCATTAGAAGTATTTGTTTTTGACTATTTCTCTAGTTTTTTATGTTCAATAAAAGTGTACTTAATTTATGATGTTCTACACTTACATGCAAACAAACACTGCAAAGAAAAAAAGAGATGTATAGTCACAGTTCAAAGAAAAACTGATATCTCTCAAAAGGTAACTTTAAAAAAGAATTAAAAAATCCAGAATTTACAATAAAAAACAGATATCATTACAAGTCATTTAAAACAGTTTGTAATAGGAACTGTTTACTTAATTTTGAAAATGAAAATAAACTGAATGGTGCTTAATGTCCGAGCACTTCATGGCCTTTTAACGGTTGAATAGCGGTTAAGCTCGATCCCAGCCCCTGAATTGCTTGAGCATTGTTGTAAATGATCAGTCAAACACACCATGCTTCACTGACCAGCGGAAAATAACGTGTAAAGACTCATGTAGAGAACAAGAGCTCCAAATGCCCTTGGGACATAATTTCAATCAATGTCTCCTTGTCCCTCCACCGGAGCAAATTAGATTCCACTGATGCATGGGATGGAAATGTGACCGTTAACTAACTGAAGGATCAGGGACAGGCTGAGCAAAGGTAGAGCAGCCTCCCCGCACCGCACACTTCAGTAGGTTGGAATGCTTTATGACAGACTCATCACAAATTAAGGTCTTTTTGATCATTTCTGCCCCTTGGTTTTATCCCAGCCTTCGTGTCGCTTCTGTAATGTTGAAGACTGCCTCTCACATAGAGCAAGCATGGCTTACTGAATTACAGCGCTTATTGATTGAACCCACAACAAAACTCAATATCATATTACATGTGACTAATTATGGTTTCGATCAAACAGAGCAACACTGAAAGTTCTACGCTGAAATGTTAGCTTAGTGCCAGATGAGCGGTGGCCTAAAAAACTGGTCTAAAAACAGTAACACATACTTGGACATTGCAGAGTTGAGAGAAATATTATATATAAACCTACATATATATGATCATTGTTTTCCTTTACTGAACATAGGCCCAAAACTTTTTTGTTCAAATGAACCATATATATAACATACCTTTTTATAATTCGATCATTGCTTATTGGGTCAAATATGCTTAAATATTCTGTCCGGCTGTTTGTTTTTCAAGCTAAAAAATGTTTAAATGTACAAAAACATACTATCTATATGTTTAATATCTCCCATTTATGTACTCAGTTAAACTTTTAAAAAATTAGGAGATTTTAATATTTGTAATTTTTCTGTAATTTAACGTCAAAATATCATCTGGTGTGACCAATAATAACAATAACTATAATCAATTCAAAATAAAATAGCTAATTTCTGTAGCTGAAACATTAAAAATTGATTCAATATGCTTAAGTTAATGGTATTTGCTGCATTTTTTACCAGTTTTATGAATTTTACAGGAAAAAGTTTTTGGTTAACTACATAAAATTAAGTGTGTTAAAAAGTGTACTAGTTTTGAGATAAAGTGTGGTCACACTACATGACATTTTTTATGCCCTGGGCTATAATATGTAATTGACTCAATTACAAATACACTTTCTTAAAAATGAAATATTCGATGATTATTTAAGGTTTAAAGTTTAAAACAGAGAAATCTCAGCACCTGGATCAGACTGAAATTGGTTGAGTGTATAAAGTGCGTCATAAGAATCAAATACGTCCAAAAGGTCTTTCTTATGCAGCGTAGCCACATTTCTGTTTGCACAATTATGTAGAAATTGTTGGCAATAGCATAAAAATCAGTAAGATTTACAAGCTCTCTTAGAGCAACTCAAGACACCAGCTAAACTAAATCATATAACGTAATAAGTGGCTAAATCAAATAGCGTCATGTATCAAATGAGATTTATTGGTCTGTTCTCTCTCAAAAGCAGAGGCTGCTGATGAAAATGATTCTGCTAATGCAGGCATGGGAGCTCAGCCTGATCAGCCACCACTACTTGGCTTCCTGTGGGCAATCTCCTGTGGCCTGATCACGAGAGATTAGCACTTGGGTGAGAGTTTAAAAGGTCAGAAGTCATCGCAGTTCAGCAGATAAGGTAACAGGGTCAGAACCATGAATCCACAAATCAATGTTTCACACACACAAAACACACAGGGTCTTTGACTTTGGATATGAATATACATATGTCATTCTTTGTAATGACAGAATTCAAAGGACATATCCTTCAATGTTATGTTATGTTTTCTCAGTAAATTATACATGAGGAGAGTTGACCAACACCGAACACTTATCACAACAGTCCTGACCCTCTATCAGATACCGGTTTCTCCCTCACAGTACATGCAACACTTCCACAGAAATCCACAGATCAAACCACACTTTCAAAACTAAATAGAAGTGGAAAGATTTTAGAAGGGGCAGGACTTTAGATGTTTCACAGCTGCTAATGTCTTATCAAAGTAGAAAACAAAATGACATGCATGTACTTTCATTTGGCATTAGAAAGAAGCAGGTGTCAGTTTCATTTCCAGGTAAACAATTTATAGATTTGAAATGTATATATAAGATTTATGGCGGGTGATTGGTCAAATGGTCCTACTGTGATGATTCCTTGGAAAACTCCAGCTCTGTCCTAGTTTTACCTCCCCATTATACCGCGGTTAGTTCGTCCTTCCCGGTGTTATCTCTGTCCCGATGAAGTCTTAAAAGCGCAACTCCACTGGGACTTTTAAGCCCTGTTTCCTTTGTGTTTCTAGTTTATTCTGCTTTTGGCCTACTTTAGTTTGAGTAAGATCATGGATTTGCCTGCATTGTTTCTGCCTGCCAGAGTTTGGCCCCTGCCCTGGACTTTTGGTTTCGACATTCAGATTTTCCTCAGAAAAGTCATCTCCGCTCGGTTGCTTAGTGTTATGGAAGAACAAACGAGATATAGAAGATCCATTGTTCCATAACTAATCAACCGTGACGATAATGTATCATCATATTGCCCAACCTGAATAGTGACATCTTTCTTTTTCAGACCAGGCTGCCTCACCCACTGTTCTTTAGAGGGTTGGAATCTCTTATTGGTAATATTGGTAATTATTACTCAATAATAAATCACACAGTGTAGGTTGAAATGTCATAAACTGTAATTGGATGGTTAATTTGCAAGTAGTTTAAGAAAATACAATTACGATAATAAAACAATGAAAATGCTCTTGATTAAGGCTGGAAATATCTATTTATTGTTCTTTGTCTATAGTCATTCTTGATGTAGCCTTCTGAATTACAATGGAATCAGTGCGATACTGTTTATAACGGAACATTTTAATAGCGTCCTACAAGTTCTCTGAAATCTGTATCACTTATAAACATAATAAACTTTTCATTCATATATCTGGAACAAAACTGTTTTTCTGTTATGAAAAACAGTGAAACATTAACCAAAATGAGTAAGAGTAAGAGCAAAAATGAGGCAAACATAACTCATTAACCTAGAATCACTTTTTAAAGGAAGGATGAGTGACTAAAGGATAAGTAATTCTGTCATTTTTCCAGTAACCCAGCTACAGTGCAAATGTCAAGAGCTGAAAGGCCAGACAGTGATAGTGGATTACATCCGCTCTCAGTACGGTCAAAACCCATTGCTTTTGTTGCCATCCGTTTTCATGGGACGACTTGTCATAAAATAGATGAGACCCATTTTGCAGGAGGAGCTGCCAACCATCCTGTGTCTTTAATGAGGGATTTTAAGCCTCATCTGTTATCAGAGCTGTGTGCTCTATTATTTTACTGGCAGTATTTTCCCTTCAGAAGACAAACACACCATGTTTGTCCAGAGCTCTGCACACCTGCTGCACACCTGCCCTCTGACTGCCGCTCAGAGACAGCCTTTGTTTTCCTCACTGCCAGGAAGCAAGGCACTTCAGCGCCATCAGCAGCAGCGTTTTTTTGTTCTTGTGAGGAGCGTCACAAAAAAGTGATCACAGCACACGCACACACCAGCGCTGCATAATGTTAAAGACGTTTTAAATGGTTATATGGTTTGTTCTTTGTGTTTTGTCGATTATGAAACCCAGACACATAAAACAACACCGTTCTTTTTTACTAATCTTCAAAAACACGTCGAAAAAGCTCTACCCCGCTGACTGCTGTGTATATACTACACCCTAATGGTAAAAAGGTATAAAATTACACTGAAATTGTTCACTTACTTAACTTAATGTGATAAATGATTGAGGTGAATACATTTATCAACAAATTTTTCGATTAAAAATATTCCTAAAATGTCACATTATTTAACATGTTAGATCTGAATTCATAAGTTTATGTCATGGAATCCTGGCCCTGTCACAACAAAGGGATTAAAGCCCACACACACACACACACACACCTTGTTCTGTACTCTTCTGATTCTGATCAGACTCTTCCTGCTAATTGTTGTTAACTTTGGTCAAGATATGCTTTATTTGTGTTTTTTTTTTGTTTCTCTGCAAAATCTTGCATTTCAGACTGTCTGCATTTCCGAACCATGTTATTCCCAAGTTTTTCTCTGCTGGTTAAATGTTCCTGGCCTGCTTTTATCTTAGTTCTTTGCGGTTTTAGTGTCACCTCATTTTGTCCTAACTGCACATCTGGTTTTCCTGTGCTGACCTTGACTGCCTGTGCTTAAAATCCTGCTTTGACTTTTACAAATGACTGAATAAAAGGTCTAAGCAGACATGCAGCCAGCTCCCCTTTGTTAGACTTTGCCTGGCACAGTGAATAAAGGACTTGCGTAAGAAGTTTCAACAGGTATATATAGGTAAGTTTTTATCTTCAGTGAATAAGTCCCTGTTCCATTTCTTGTCTTCTAGCCTAGACTTTGTAGAAACCCCATGCCAGAACCTTTGTTGGATCTTCTGGCAGATAGAGCGGTCATCACATGATATTTTATGCATTTGGTGAGACACCCCCTTCCAGAAATAACAAGGGTTGCAAAGGCAAGACCTTGACTCACAAAGATTTGGTTTGTTTCTCCAGTAAATGAAGGTGTCACAGCATTTGAAACTGCTATAGCAAACTAACCCCACACTTAACTGTGTTGGTGCTACTGCTGCCTCAGTGCTGGTGGGTTCCTCGGGGCTCCAGAATCAGATCTCAAAGGGATGTCTTCTGTATTCTGGAAATATGCTGAGTCACATATCTCAGCTTTGGCTTTTAACTTTGTGCCTGGTTTAGATCCAGTCGTCTAAGTTTTGGTTCCTGGCAGTCCAGGTTTTATTTCTACATTTCTCTCATAGAAAGGGAATGCCAGAACCATTCCCAGCCGCCAACATAGAAATTTACAAGTGGTCTACCTGTCCAAGTCTTGTGCCCTAGTCTTCATTCTGGATCCTGATCTAACACCCACAGTAACCCCAAACCAATACTTCCCCAGTTCCACATCCCGCTCCAGATCCTGACTCTCTGAGAGGTCCGGTCTGTCTCAGTCTGAGGTTGTTATTGACCCTGTAATTATTCCAAACACAGTTGCGGTACATGATCTTGTCCTAGTTCCTAGTATGGAGCACTGATCCAGATCTTGCTGGATCTGGCCCAGTCTCAGTCTCTGCTCCAGCCCTATTTTAAGCCCACGCTCCTGATAGTGGACCTCTGTCTGTCTCTAATGAGGTTTCTCTTTGTCCCTGTCTCGGTTTCTAATCCTGATCCAGTTGACGTCTCTCTCCCTGTCCACTCTTGTTTGCCATCCATCTCTCTAATATTGCTGCTCCTTCTTCTGCTCTCATCAGTGCTTCAGGTCAAGCTTGTGTCAGGGATTCAGCTCCTGTCTCTGGTGCACCTCCAGTTGTTGTTATCTGTCTCTGGTCCAGCCCAGGTCCACATTCCAGCTCCTGTGACTATTTCCTTAGTTTACTACAGCCCAGTCTGGGTTACTGAGCAGTTTTTATTCATTTTCTGGTACCTGATTCATTTTCCAGTCCCTGATCTGATCCCTGTCTGTGCTATAGACATTGTTTCACTCTTAAACTTCACATTTGGTCCAGTCCAGATCTCTGAAAATGTACCAGTTTCTATTTCTGGTACTGATCCATCTTACATTAAAGGGTTTGTCTCTATAATGGAACCAGATCCAGGCTGTGACATCGATTCAGGATCCCTCCAGGTGTCTTGTCCTTCCAGTGGTCCAGGCATGGTTTCTCAAACCTGCCCTTAGGGACCCTGGGACAGATTTTCACATCAGTATAACAATATGGACCATTTAGTGGTTTCTGAGGACATGTTTAAGAATCCTCACCCTGTTGGGGCTCTCCACCACCCAGGATCCAGACTGCCTCACCCTGCGGGTTATTATTCTCACTTGTGTCTCGTTATGTTGTGTGTGTTTTTGTGTGTGTATACGCTGATGTTTACACTGGATCAAGTCTTGGAGTCTGAAATTCCAAACAGTGCTGCTCACACTGTTCGCCTCCTGGTTTGTTACTCGTATTTCTCTCTTATTTCTTTATTTTCTAAATGTATTAGGTCAAGTGTTATCTGGTTTTGTTCTAACAGCCTGTTTGCCTGGTTTGGATATGCCTGTGTTTACCCCGTCTGCTCTCTGCTAAGGGTTTTTTTCCAGTGATTTCTGGATTAAACCCAATAAAATGATTTTGCACATACAGCCTTATGCTCTGATCCATTACAGCAAAGAAAGTACCGCATAAGCCATTTTGCACCAAACACATTATAAAAACATTAAATAGACAAACACTGTTGTTGTACTGAGATGAAATTACATCCTATTTCACAATGAAATCTGCTGCAAAGCAGGCCCAGAAAACTCATCATTTATCATAAGGAAATATAATAATAATAAAATGAATCTAAAAACCAGCCACACCTCGTTCACACACAGATAAATGTTTACTCCAGTGGCGTGTTCGCTGTGTTCTTGTGTCTCTTTACTCTTTACTGAAATTGAGACCCTGTTCTGTGCCCAACCGCACATTCGAGACCGAATTTTTCTATAACGTTAGTAAGCCACAGTAAGTTTTTCCACAAAACAGGTTCCACAGTTCCAAAATGTATCCACGCATCCAAATGAATCCCATAAACCTACTAAACTCCATACATTTAATAAAGAAGGAACGCCTCCCACCTCGGTTAAAATTTAGCAAGGTAATGTTCGTCTTACGGCTGTTTATTTACAGACTGATAACCTTTCCAAATGGATCCTGAAAAATCACATTTCCATTTGCATATAGATTGAAGCAGGGTTCATCATAAACACGTATGGCATTTGTTGCTTTTGTTTCCACTGGGCTGGTATGTAGTGCCTGACAGCTTCGTAGTCAGACTCTTTTGGCACTACAAGCTTAATTTATCATTTACTCATCGTCAGAGTCGCAGCTCAGCCTCTGCTCTCCATCACATGCCATAATGAGGGAACGCTGAAATGCAGCATGCACACATGCAGGCACATACAACCGCATGCTTTCTGAATGACCAAAATAGCAGAAAAACAACCTCCCCACTCTGCTGTAGTGCTTTTGCCTACATTTAAACTGCACTGATGCAACCGTTGGCTTTTAATGCGACTGTCCTCATGCTGCCATTTAAAAACTCCAGGGCTATGAGTTGGAGTATAAATAGTCATTTCCAGAGGGGAGTGTTAGTACAGTTGGACAGAGGGTTTTAAACGGGATTATAATATTATTATATAGAACAGGGTCCATATTCCTCGCGGGAACCATGTGGCATACCAGGTCACAAGTCTTTCGGACCCCTCACACACAGAATGCAAGAAGCAAATCCCTTAATATTCAGTATGGAGGAAAATGGGGGTGGGTGCAAGTACAATTACCAATTGTAATTAAATAAACATGTTGCAGCATATTAAATAAAATAAATAAACAGGTTGCAGCTTATTTAAAAAACTAGATCCAGTCTGAACTTCATGTAATGAAACAGCCTATAGGAGGGATAGTTGTAATAATAATAATAATAATTATATTATTTTATTATATTACATTATTATTAGAGAATTACTATAGCTGCGATTACTGTCACACATGCTTAACCTGATAATGAGAGAAAGCAGAAAGGAAAACATGGACTAGTGATTTCTTTATCAGAAGTTGTTTTAACTTTAAGAGAGAAAAGTGGAATACGTGCCGCCATGGCCGGACAGAGAGAAGGGAAACACGTACAAACAAATGTTGTTGTTTTTAAGGAAACAGCAGGAAACAGAAGAAAACCCTCATCCTTACCTTCACAGAGTAACAAGAGGACCACCACGACGTCCCCCCACAGCGTGCCGCCCGCCGTGCCCATACTTCTCAGTCATAAGTGGGATTTCAGGAATCCACACACTAAATCAACTTGAGCTGAGAGGCAGATTCGCGATGTGCGTGTAGGAAAAAAGAAAAAGGTAAAATTTCAGAGGCGCGAGGGCTGCGCGGAGGAGCGGAGAGTCAGTCCGCAGCAGGAGTATCCCATTGACGAGTTCAGTCAGGAGCTGCGCAGCGAGTGTGTGGCGCGGTGCGGAGGGGAGGAGGGTCAAACCTCCCTCACATCCTCAGCTGGACTCTCTACAGCAGGCGGCCAGCATCCCCTCACACGGACACGGACCCTCCCGAACAGGCGGAGGAAGGGAGCCAGACTGAGCAAACGACTCTTCACACACTTCTTTATAACCCAGCCACTCTCCAGATTCGACGCATTTTTTATATAGCTGGAAAAACAGGCGTTGGAGTTAATTAATGAAAAATAATTAAATATATGAAAATATATGGACAAAGGTGCTAGGACACCTGACTACTACACCAATAGGGGCTTTAATGACATTTAATCTAAATACATAGACTTTAATATGGAGCCTCCCTTTGCAGCTACAACAGCTTTCACTTTTTAGAGTTTCTGTGGGAATTTGTTCCCAATCATTCTGTAGATCATTCATGAAGTCAGGCACTGATGTTGAATGAGAAGGTCTGGCTTTCAATCTCTGTTCCAGTTCATCCCAAAGGTGTTGGATGGGGTTGATGTCAGGGCACTGTGTGGTCAGTCAAGTTCTTTCACTCCAAACTCATACAGCCATGTCTTTATGAAGCTTTATTTTTTGTCAAGCTGGAACAGAAAATGTTCTTCCCCAAACATTACAAAGATGGAAGCATGGTGTTGTCTAGGATGTCTTGGTATACGTACGTATTAAAATGACCCTTCACTGGAATAAGGGGCCTAGACCAAAACCTGAAAACCATGTGTCCCAAAACTGTTGTCCTATTCTATTAGAAGTGTTATGTTCACTTGTGTGGAAATTTGTGTGCTCCTGTGCACAGTGAAGAAAATTCCCAGCTCTTTTGAAATCATTTGTTTGGGTTTGATAGTGCAGGACATGCTCCTTACGCAGGCTAGTAACCCAGCAGCCTAAATAAAAACATTACACTGATCTCAAGGAGAAATGAGTCCGCAATGACCACAATAACAGAGCCAAACATTGATCCAGTGGCCAAGTTTTCGCATTATACTGCCCTAATGTTAATCCAATGACAAATTCATGAAGCAACAGTGGTTTCTTCTTGAACAGTGGTCAAACAATGGTTAAACAAACCAATGGGAGAAAACTGTTGTTTGAAGAGTTTCCTGCTCTTTTTAAAATAAAATAAAGATTTTCATTCTTATGATTTTATGTCAATTAAGCAAGCCTGTGGAAAAATTCCAGTTAGCTTATAGATCCAAGAGGAAATTACTTATGCTGTGCAGACACAGAGACACAAACACAAACACTATTTAAACTATAGAATCAGAATGAAAGTCTCCAGAAAATACTCTGTACTGAATACACTATGCTACAAAAGTACTGGGATGCCTGACCATTACACCAACAGAGACCTCAAAGACATTGTTTACAAATCCATAGATTTCAATATAGAGCTGGTTCCCCCTTTGCAGCTATAACAGCTTCCACTCTTCTTGGAAGGTTGTCCACAAGATTTTGGAGTGTTTCTTTGGGAAAATTTTGCCCATTCATTCTATAGAGTCAGTAAGAGAGGGAAGAAGAAGTAAACACAGAAGTGCTTTTTGAACAGTGAGGAGAAAAGTGCAGCCCTAAGTTGTCTAAGGTGCTGCTGTTCAGTCTGTAAATCTGTCGACAGGGTCTTTGATTGGCCAATGAGCTTAAGTGGAATCTTTCTTTTCCCACCCTTTTTCAGTTAAGCCCCACCTTTTGTGCTGGGATTGGATAGTTTCATTGTATGCCTGTGTAACGATTGGTCTATCATGCTGCCTGTTTGTGAGTGTGAACTACTATCCAGCACAAGAGGGTGTGGTTTTTCAGGTGGAGAAAAAGTGGTCCTCTCTTTACATAGATGAGGTCGGCCATGATGTATTTACTCTGGCTTCGGGGCTGACCATGAGTCCATCACAGGACACTAACGTCAATAAATGTCTGCATGGCAGAACCTGAGTGAATCCTATACGAAGCTCTGTATAGCTCTGGGATGTGGTGGGTTTAGAAAAGGAACCTGTGTTGTTGCCCCAAACAGTTGAAAAGTCACAGGGACAGGGTCTTCTGTAAAGGTGCTAAGACTAAAAGACTATTCGATTTAACGTTTTTAAATACCGGTAATAAAACAGGATTTATTTCTTCCACAAACCTAACCAGGAAAAGCTCCTGAGCAGGTTTGGTGTCAACAGCAGGGGCCTAGCACACGGGGGGTGGGGGGGCGGATGAGGGATTCAACAACCCCACTTTTGCTAAAATGTGTCCCCCCCCCCCAAACACACACACACACTTTTGTCACAATATATTGAATCATATTGATTAAATTGTATTTGTAATTTGGCATCCCTGTCTCAGAATCACCCCCCACCCCACTTTTGGAAAGATTTGTACGCCCCTGGTCAACAGTAAAACAACATCCACAATAAAAACTAAAACCTATACATTATTTAAAACATTCTCCATTCTCCACTGAGCCATCACTGAGGGGCATCCCTTTTAAACTATTATTATTTCATATTATCCATTAATTTTCTGTAACCTTAATTCTTACTAAGGTCGAAGGTAGACACACAGACACACCATTCACTCCCACACTCTCTCACTCACAACCACGGTCAATTTAGAGTCCCCAATTCACCTGACACTCACGTCTTTGGACTGTGGGAGAAATCGGAGACCCTGGAGGAAACACATGTTACTACAAGTAGAACATAAAAACAGGACCCAACCCATCCAGGACACAACCCTGCATGTATGAGGCCAGAGCATTACCCACTGTGCCATCTGGGGGCCTATTTAATATTGTTTACCAAAAACAATTTGTTTTTATGAAACAAACTAAGTGTATTTTTAAGTATTATTGCATAATATCAATAGATAATATATATTGTTAGATGGATTATGGTGCCAGAATGTTCACACTTGCCTTTGCCTGCCAGTTAGTTGTTTCAGTTTTTTTGTGAAATTTAAATGTCATTTCATAGAAGTCTTCATAGAAGTCTGTAGATTGTAGTTATGGATATAAAAACGAAGAAATGTACAATATACCAGGTGCTTTATCAATACAAACTGCATAGTATTTACAGAATGATTTTGTTTTAGATATATTATTTGATGACACTCTTTTAGTTACTATTTATCACACTGTGGATCCTCATAATGTTGTCCCACAGGATGATACTGTTTACATAGCTTCACATAAAAGGTCAAAAAACCAAGCCTAAAAGGTCAGTATTAACGAAGCTCAGATTACACCACAGCAGACACACAGGTTTTCTGAGACATATGGTCAGTGTAAATCAATACAGACAGGCAAATGCAAAGACAGATCCATGACATACATGACCACAAAGAGTTTCTTTTTGAATGTGGCTGCATGATAGCATCATCTGAGGAGGAGCTACATCTAAGGAATTATTGCATCAATACCAAATCTGAAAAAAGCTGCTTTTATCAGCTACTGATTGCTGGCATTACTCACTGACAAGGAGAAACACTTTCCCAATGGGATGCTCATTAGTGCGTTTCCTAAATCAGCTGACCAGTTTCCTCCCATCTCTATGGATCCTCAGCTTTTGTTGGAAATCTGATCATCTCAAAATGAAAAGTTTCTCCTGAACTGACTTAGCGAGGTATTTGATTGAAATGGATTCAATGGATTTTGGCAAAAAACAATGTGACGATGAAGAAACATTCTCAACTAACAGAAGGAGAGCACTGTCATATCACAAAAACCTAAAAGGAAATGGATTTAGTAATACAGACTATTCAGTAACAGAAGTCTTGTCTTTTTGCTACTGTTCATTACGCTATGTTAACAAGAAATTAGTGCTGTCAAGCGATTACATTTTTTGATCTAATTAATTACATGATGTGGCGATTAATCAAATTAATTACATTTAATCGCACATACATACAGACGTTTTTTTTTTACCATTAATTATCAAAGACAAGCCTATAACTTAGGCTACAATGGTCATGACATTTTTATCACTGACTGAACCAAACCTACGAATTAGGTTGCAGTGTATATGACAGACTACCTCTCCCAGCTCACTCTTACACACTCCGGCCACAGCGCTGAGACTCCGCCCCTCTGCTGGAGTTCTGGTTGGAGAAAGCTAATGCTACTTCCAATTTTCCCTCTTTTCCCTCTCATGCTGCCTCTAGCTGGACCAACACCTGTTCTACAGACACTATGACCACGTTCACCACTGACACACACTTTCCCGATTGGCAAAGTGTTGAAATAAACACGTGTTTGTGCTTCGTGTTCACTCTCTCCTAGCATGGCTCTGAACTTCCTGGCTGCTAACGTAGCAGTGATCTGGGACTCGGTTCTCTAACTCGAAACTTTGAATGAGAATATGACGTAAAGCTTTAATTGCATTATATTTTTCTGTGATTAATTAAGCTAATTAACGCGTTAAATTCCCACATTTGACGGTGTCATTGGGTCACTGAAAGAGCTATACGATTATTTATTATTATTACTATAGCTATATTATTATTATAGCTATATAATTATTATAGCTATATGTATTTACTATAATTATTAGAGCTCGATAATACATATCATAGAGATAATAAAATTATAATTTTTTCCATTTAAACTTTATTCTGAGAATGGTCAATATACACCAACAGATATCTCATAGGGTTGGGTGATAAAATCTTCAGATCCTGACCAGGTCTCTCAGATAGCTGCTCCCTTTTGGGACAGCAATTGGAGATGTGGTTTGACATCTGTCATTCAAATTGTATTTATAGAGTCACATTAAATTAAAATGTTTACTCGTATTGATGTCTATCCCATCCGATAAAGGGCCACTTGTGAATGAGCTTGTGTCCTGCTGGTGTAATTTCCCTGATTTCACATTAGCGTGAGTCTGTTGGTCCTATTAGAGCCACTCCTTGGTGAGCAGTCCGGCTTGACCCCCATTAAAGAACTGTCATCTGAAGAGCAGATGGTACCTACTCTCTGTCTCACGGCACTTGGGGGGGGTGGCTATGGCAACCGATTCATAAAGGCCACCCCTGAAGTGGTGGAATCACTCATTCTAATTTGTTAAGTACCACTTCAGTCTATTTGATTTAATCAGAGCATTCAGGGCCTCACACAGCTGACATCAAATAAAACATCCCAGGTGTCTTCAGAACACAGTAAATCAGATACCCTGCTTTCACCACAGATACCTATTTGCTAATTGAGTGATAGAACACGTTCCGTTTTATAGACCGAACTAACACATCTAGGCTAATGGAGATGCGCTAATTTGAGTGAAAAAGAAAAGAAATAAAGAAAGCACGAGTTGGATCTTCTAACTATCTGCCTGCCAAAAGCTTCTGATCCACACAGAAATGTGAAAGTAAAAAAGAAAAATTAAAGGAAAAAAGTAATAGCATACCACATTGGGGCACAAGTACAAGTAAAATGTAAAATAAATAAATAAATAAATTTTATGTAATTAAAAACCTTCAACATTCTTCTGGTCATCCTGCCGTACTCCCATCGCAACTTTATCTGGGAATAGTTTTTGTACCAAAAAAGTACCTTTTTTAATTCAAAGTATGTTTCATTTACCCTGTTGGTTACTGTAATGTTGAACCATTTTTGAGAATTTAAGGGGTCCATATCATGGCAAACTTCATGTAATGGATGAAAATGGAAACTTTTTGAAGTAACCTAATTAAACATGGTTAATGTCCATATAATTAACTTTAAACTAAATTTACATACTTCTGCCTGTTTGGCTAGCTAAGGCCACCCATACATGCTTCAGTTTTATAGAGTGTTTTAGGTCCAGACCACTTTTTGATTAAGGCAACTTAAAGGGTGCTAAATAAGAACTGGTGCTATATTTACATAAAGACAAATGAACAAAAACAGCCTAGGATAATAAGATGTTGGAAAATGGTGATTTTAAAATGTGAAATGTGGTAAATAATAGCATAAACATACAATAAAAGTAGAAAATGCTGAATATGGGCACCTCAAAGTGATAGCAAGCCAAACTGAAGAACTGAGCCTCAATGAAAAAAGCTGATATCCCTCCAAAACAAAAGAAAGAGTTTATTTAAAAAATAATCATTTGATGAATAATAGATCCCTCAAAAACATACAATAAAATACATTGCAATTACATCATGCTGATAATTGCTTTTACTGAAAAAATGTTTGACATACACTTACTAATTTATGGATTTTACATATCTAGGTGGGAATGCCTCTTTGGTTTAAACAACACACATGTACAGTCCTGTGCAAAAGTCTTATTATACTTAAAACTTGTTGACTACTGGACAGTTAGGGTTAAGTTAGTGTTAAAATATCCATATTATAATAAATACAATTAACATTATTCCAGTAAAGATTGGTTTATGCAACGTGTTCTATTAACCATTTCCAGACCTCTGTCCTAATGGAAGTCCAATATTCATTTTAGCTACATTCAAATACCTGGTTTGGCCTGTTTTACTTCATTAGGTTATGTGAGGTGGAGCTGCTTATGGAATTTTTTTAATCTGACTGGCGGTACTGAGCAGAAATCTGAAACCAAACCTGTGTTCCTCTAGCCAGCTCACAAAATATCAACTCCTTTTTAGAAATAACTAAATCTTGATACTTTTTTTACTTCTTTCTAGTTTGTTTGAGTTTATTGTAATTGTAATCTTCACTTGTGTCTTTGCTGGCAGAAAGAAACTGCTGACATGAACAGATACAAACAATGTTCATAGATAACTAAGACCTTTGCAAAGTACTGTTTGTTGAATTCTATTTGTGGTCATTTATTGGGAATTTTAGGGACTGTTGCTAGTGACTTCTCAGTCTGCTACAATTCATTCTCCCTACAGTATTAGTGGTGAGTTTTGCAATTTCTCTTGACCTAAATCAAACCTTGGGTATATTTAAATGCTGGGGAGGGCTTTGAATCAGATTTTGAGGAAGAAGCGTTTGCGGTAGAGAAGGTAGGAGATGAAGATCCAGAGTGCAGTACTCCAAAGACTCTGGAAGAGCTTCTCCCAGTGACTGTCTTGAAAACGCATCTCCCAGCTGAAGGGGAAGTAGAAGCCCAGAAGAGAATGGCCCACATAGACAAAAATGGAGTTCATTCCTGTAAACAAATAATGGAACAGTTTGGTTTGTGACTAAAACCTAATTATCATGTAAAATCCCTCTGTAAAATTACACAAAAAATAAGTGCAGTTAATGCGGCAGCTGGATGGACTAGTGGTTAGGGTGTTGGCCCTGGAATCAGAACGTTGTGTCACCACTGAGGTACCCTTGAGCGCCCCTCATTGGCACAGCCCAGTTCTTCACTTGGTGAATGAGTTAAAAGCAGGAAAAGAATTTCACATTGTTCACACTGTGCTATGGCGTGTTCACACTTGATTTTAAGTGTTAATAAATTAATTAATTTGAATTTAAATGTGAACTAAGACAACATTATTGCTTGTTCTCACCAGGATAAATGAACGGTTGGCCTCCCCACCATCCCTTGATGTCCACAACAAAGTACATCACACCAAGCAACACAAAAGACATGCAGCCCATGCAGGCTACATAGGACAGAGACCTAGGAACAGAAATATATACTAAATCAGAATGTATGTTATTAGATTATCATATACTGGAGCCGAAATAACCCTTACATTTCCTTCCAAACCTGCAATACTTTCATTCTGTAGAAACTCACTACTCTCTTAAATGTTCAAGCATGGGCTACTGAGCCTGTTACCCTTACATGAATTATTTATTTAAATGGGAAAACTTCTATAAAACTAGGAGATTAAAGGACTGTTTACACCCTGACTGGGCGCCATTGTAATCAATGTTATTCACTTAACCTGTCAGTGTTTTTATTGCTGTGGTTAATCTGTGTTTTTTTATGTAAATGCAGTGGATTGAACAAACAGTGACAACAGTGATGGTGCCCAAATGTAAGACAAATAGATAAATGATAGAATGTAGAACAGAGCAGTGTCTGTCCTCAAAGTGTGGCTAAAAGAATTGTTATCCAAAGAGATCGTATCCAAAGTGAATCCTTGGCACATCCTCAGAAAAGCTACAGCTGCGCCAACAAGTCATGTCCCTGTCTGTTCCTAAGTGCCAGGATGCTGGATGGAATTGTATCTAAGGTATAATGGCTGCATCCCTGAGCGCTCCGCGAGGCATCATTTATGTCAGTTGAAGCGGAGCCAAAAATTACCCTCGGCTCATGGTTAATTACTTTTAGGAATCAAGACAGACATACTCAGGGGCTCAGTAAGCTACATATGATGAACTGCCCATAAAACCTGGGTAGGTAATTGGTTTAGATGGGCATGAATGGAATAAGATCCCAAAGAAGAAAACAGATACGTACACATCAGCCCAACAAACTACCAACATTCATAATTTCTATGCATGGTGCTGAATCATTCCCTGTACATAAGACTCCTGAGACTTAAGCCTACTTTTTCAAACTGGCTGCGCAGTGTTTACGTTCTCCTGTTTCTGAATTTTACCTGTTCTGTGTTTTACCAGTTGAGATATGAGACTGTGTTGAGATATGTGGTGATTTTACTGGCAACTCAAAGAGTCCCAGTGTTCATCAAATATATTGAACCAGTCCCACACAGAGTTGGACCTCCGGCACCCTACAGCTGCCATCCTGGAATATGGGAGTTTTGTGTTCTGCCTGGACATGAAGCCCAAAACCAGTTGGGCTTAAAGGGCCAGGATCTATGACTCTTATCCAACAGACTTGATACAGTAATTAAGGCAAAGGGAAAGCCTACCCAAATGATGCACATGCTTATGAGACAATTGCAAGTCTCTCTGAAGCAACTGAGAGTGAAGTGTATTGCTCAAGGGTGCAAGTGTAGAAAGTGCGGTTTAAACCTGCAACTTTGTGATCATCAGGTTCACAGACAAGTGTTTTACACACTAGGCTACTACCACCCTAATATTTCCCAACAGGCCTGTGGTTACATCATGTTAGTCAGTAACTACAGGCCTGTTGCTTTCAGTTATCTTTAAGTTATAGGATTGAGCAGAGTGTTGCCTGGACCTGCCTCGACATCTAAGGAGATTTACGTCCAAATAATATAATGCAAACAAAGTTGTTACTGTAAAATTCAGTGTCTAGCATGATCAGGTTCCAGTGAGCATACAGGAGTGATTTCCTCATGCTGTGTACAGCAGTGTGATGGTGAAGCGAGGGCTTTAGTCGTGATGCAGGGTTGCAGATATAAAACCGTTCTCTCTCTTGGCTGTAAAGTAGAGTGATCTAGTCGTAGGATGTATCACCCTGCTTGCCTCACTCTTCCGACAGTGGGGGTGATTATTTACAGGCCGATCTGTGGTTAGAAGTAAGTAAACGTGTGTTTTAGCAGCTCTGATTTGTGCCTACTGGAGACTCATCCCTTCTTTAGTGTGGAGGGAAGCGTCTGGATTTAGAGGGTCAGGAAGCACTTACCAAAGGTTTTTATTGACAGGTATAAATCCCTCGTCTCGTGTGCACTTAGAAAGGATGGCCGCCAAGATTCCCTGAGGGTCAAAATGAAACAGATTTCAAATCAATGCTGAGCCATAAAGCAAGCACTATCGGACAGCAGAAACCGGCAGCAGCAAAATAAAGAGTCTGGCAGATTAGCCGACTGTCTGACAGGAGAGCCTTGACCTATGCAACACAACACAATGCAACACAATACAATACAACACAACACAACACAATACAATACAACACAACACAACACAACACAACACAACACAACACAACACAATACAACACAACACAACACAATGAAACACAATACAACACAACACAACACAATGCAACACAATACAATACAACACAACACAACACAACACAACACAATGAAACACAATACAACACAACACAACACAATGCAACACAATACAATACAATACAACACAACACAACACAATGAAACACAATACAATACAACACAACACAATGAAACACAATACAATACAACACAACACAATGAAACACAATACAATACAACACAACACAATACAATACAACACAATGAAACACAAAACAACGCAATGCAACACAACACAAAACAATGCAATGCTACACAATACAATGCAACACAACACAAAACACCATGACACAAAACAACACAACGCAACGCATCACAACGTAACACAACACAACACAACACAACATGATGCAACACAACATAACGGAACGCAACACAAAAATACACAAAACACCACAACACAACACAACATGATGCAACACAACGCAACATAATACAACACAACACAACAAAACAACACAACACAGCTCAACACAATGCTCTATTTCATCAGATTACCTGATATAATACACTGAAATTTGATTTGATTTCACTTTCAATTTTTATTCAAGATTTTGAATTACAGTGGGGAAAAAAAGTATTTAGTCAGCCACCGATTGTGCAAGTTCTCCCACTTAAAATGATGGCAGAGG
>JBBKCR010000141.1:15939183-15951062 GCA_037577295.1 Ladigesia roloffi | reverse complement strand
TTAAGCTCTACACATAGTATGTGCTGTGTCAGCACATACTACTTTTAGACTGAAGCACAATACTGGGCAACTAGTTAATTCATATAAAATCAATCTTAAAAGCACAGCAATAAAATGTATCTCTTTAATTCTGATAAAAAGAGAGGTTGGAAAATTTCTCATGAAAAAGTCAAAGTTTTGCTTTTGACAAACTACACAGCCACCGTAATAGAGAAAATAAAACACAAAAATGTGGAGAATATGGTCCCTTTAAATTATAAGATAGTAATAACTCAGGTGTCAGATAAAAGTGTGGATTCTGCCATTTATGCTAAAAGCTATAATCACATTACACAAAGTTCCATAAAACACACTGTCCGGCTGGTACTGTGAAACCCAATCGGTCGTAAGTGACCATTAAAGCAGGGGCTGTTTTTGCACTGTGCACCTCGGTGAAAGGTCCCTAGATATCATGATTGCTTTAGGAAAGTATCACAATATTTTGCTTAACTCAGTTACAGACACATCTACCCAGACAGCTGCATTAGTGTGGCTAATGTACAAGAAACCTTCTGACCTGCAACCCTCTGGAGTTGTTCGCAGAAACCTGTTGTTCTCAATATATATGTTCAGAATTCCAGCAGGATCACACTTCTGTTGCTGAACACTGGTCCACAAAGTTCTGCCTATTTTCAGACAAATGTCTGATCCTTGGATTAAAAATAATCTAATAGTGACTGACATTGCAGGTTCAAACCCCGAGTTCCTACCATTTTGTCCTTGAGAGAGACACTTAACCCTGAGTTACGCCAAGGGGACGGTTCCTGTGACAAATGATAGTAGGTCGTTCTGGATAAGAGCATCAGCCAAAGGCCCCTTTACCATTTATTAATGTCTTCACTTCTTTGGTTGAAGAACATTTCATTTAGCCTCGTAGAACATTCTGCAAAAATATATTCTAATGCTAAACATTTACTCTCGCATCCATCAGGGTTAAATCGCACAGTGCGCTTGTGGGCTATGTCTAATCTTGGGGATGAAACCTTTAACTTGATATTCACAACATATGTTTTTTCACAGAGTCATTCTCGGGGATTGGTACCGCACCTGGCAATGCAGAATTGCTTTGTTGAGATGTGCTGGTATTTGGAACATAACAAAACATAACAGGCTAGATATTCCATACAGTTTTGGAAACTGTACTTTCTTTTCTCACTCACATAAGCCATCTCTGGGGCTGTAGTTGATGAAACAGAAGCCGATGAGCATCAGCACCACTGTCCTCCAGGTCAGCTTACGCAAGAGTTGGAGTCTTGTTACACCTTTCCTTCGCATTGAGCTAAAAGCTAGCATTACAGATGTCCCAATGATGAACACAAACCTGTCCAAAACATGCAATGAAATGTGCTGTGTCATTACTGGGGTAAAAGCCTGTGCAGTCAGGCTTATTATAAATGAGTTAACGTCTTGAAAATTGCTGTCTATTGCTGGAAAACACTATTAAATAAACCAAATCTACAGAGTTATTGCTAATCCTGAGTGTCATCTACTGCCAGTAGCTTTCTTCACTCTTCATTTAACTCATTTCAATTAGCAGCACATGGTAAATTGCTAGGTTTCCCTGCATAAAGAATATGGCATATATTTCACTCTTTCAGGCTTTATGTACCCCTGAAAAGAGACGGATTAATGGGGCAAGCACACACAGGGTGACAGGGTGAAAAAAGATCTGGAACTGAATCATTTTGAAAGGAGAATCAGTTGTTGGACCGTATTCCACTGCTTCCATATAATTAGAAAAATGGAAAGTAATAATTTCTGCATCGATTTATTAAGTACATGCTGGAAGCTTACCAAGGCATCACTAGATCTGCTACAGTCAGGCCTGTGAAATGGAAAGAGGACACACACATGCATAAACAGACACATTTCTACTTCAAGGGAGTAAACAAAGTTTAAAGGCAAACTGGGTGGAAGATGAGTTCCATTGTTTTTAAACGAATCAGAGAAACAGGCTGGCGACATCAAGCACCGGTGATATCAGCATCATTAGAGCTTATCATAACCAAATGGCATCACTCACAACACTGCGGCGCTGTTAATGATAAAATATCATGCACCTCCAAAAACAATGTTTTCTTATATTCTTCGATTTTCAGACAGTGAGTGATTTATACACACTCATATAGCCCTAACAAAGGAGGCCTTGCAGTAATATGAAAATCCATCTGCTTTCCTCTGTGATCAATACGGGTCTGCTGATGTGATGAAGAGGCTATTATGAGGCTTAAATTGAGTTCATCTGTGAATACTCCTGGAGATGCACTTTGTAATAGTCTGCATTAAAATTTAACATGCATTCTTATCTCACTCCTATGAGGATGATCTGTGATATTGATCTCCTGAACAAACTCTTGGTTTAAAGAAAGAAACTCATGTAATCCAGATTTCCATTGATGTCTCATTGATCAAGACCGTATTAGTAAAGAAAAAGAAGAAGAGATGATACTATGTCCTACATAATTTGTTTTAAGAGTAAAAATTACTACTAATGGTTTTAGTAGACTGAAAAATCGCCCTTGACTGAAAGTCGTCATGATTAAACCCCAAACCAGAAAAGTCACAGTCCCTTAGCAGCTCTATAGCAGTGCCTTTAAATGGGGATCATCAACATTCAGCTCAGGGTGACCTCAGACTACCCAGGAGGACAAACTGACTCGGCTTCAATAAAGCCTGGCTCATATTTCTTGAGGACTGAAATGAGATGTTTTGTTTACAAGTGCACAATAATGTGAGATATGACTTTGAATTGATCTGAAGAGCAAACAAACAGCATAGGACTGAGAGGCTGGTCAGAAACATGATCTTGAACTAACACTCATCCTCATGTCTATGTCATGTACTTTGGGAATACTTAACCATTCCATGGGGCGTGCTCAAAGAACCAGTATCCCCCACCTCCATAGTTCACAAACACCATGACTGTTAGGGAGAACCTACAAGAAAACAAACAGCTTGGTAAATGTGACAAAAATCCCACTAATAGGATCAGATCATTTTGTACTTCATTATATCAAAGCCCATGTGTAATATATAATATAAGACAACATAATATAATATAATATAATATAATATAATATAATATAATATAATATAATATAATATAATATAATATAATATTATATTATATTATATAATAAAACATAATAAAATATAATATAATAAAACATAATAAACCATAATGAGCATTAGTAGGGCTACACTGGATTGAGCACTGTTCAATAACACTGACATGTCATATCACATGTCATAAACTGTCGTGACAAATTATGTCAATTACCATAATGCTGTCATTAATATTACTGGTAATTGTCATGGCAGATATTTATGACATGGTCAGGGTTATGTAGGGTTCAAGTAAATTATTATCAAAACTCACACTGTGTAGTCACTACATTTACAGCATTCAGACACAATCCCAGAGCTGCACTGGAATAGTAATAAACTGTTAACTGTAGTGAGCGGCATCTGTTCTTTTTCGGGCAGTGTAACATTTATACAATCTACTTAAAATACTTAGATAATTTATTGAGCAATCAAAGTTTTTACAAGAAACCAGACATTTTAAATGGACACATGACTGTTCTAATCATGTGCTATAGGTGATATGACAATAAGAATAGAGCTGTTGTCCGAAGATAAGGACACTGGGTCACATCATTAACAAACAAACATTTCACCATGTGCTGTTTTCCTCATTTATCAATATCAAGTAAGGAAGAAAAAGTTCATTTAACCTATTTTAGAGGTTTCATTAAAATAAAACAACACTGAGAGCCAAATGTAGATGTTTCTTTATTGTCCACTTATTAATTGTATTGAGAATTAATAATCTTCTTCAGAATATCCTCGGTGAACGCTGCATGTGCTTTACAAAACTCAGTTCCGGTTCTTAAATTCATAATCATGGCTGTAATTGAGGGTGATGTAATACACAGAGGTTTAAATATGCACTCAGCAAAACACAAAGCATAGCACTGGTGGGGAAATCATTCATATATGTGACGTTTCTCACGAATCCGTGCAACCTTCTGAGCGTAATGCTTGCTTGTCAATAGCGGCTACTGAAAGAGACATCATGATATTGCAGATCGGAAGGGTGGGGCCTATATTTTATATATCGTGTAAGAAATGTGCTGGAAGGTAATGCAATCTAAGCATTATGAATCACTCAGGAAATGAATGCTTGTCCTCTGAATCTCCTCACCAAGAAGTGCTGACTAAAGCTCTCCTCTGTAATTTATTATACACACGTAGCTTAGTGCAAGCTGCTCAAGCTGCAACACAGTGACTATGAAAAACTACACTGGATTAGCACTGAAAGGCCCAGAGCTGCTCCTCTGCTCCTTAAAGAAGTGCATGTTTTTGGTTACGCTACATCAGCAGAGTGTACTGAGAGGCAATAAGAAACTGTTTGGGATCTGACATTACGACACCACCAATGACGGCTAAGCCATCATTATCGAGATTACGTTACTGTGGTTTGTTCTCGTAGAATCTGAACATCATGGCCTGTTTAAGTACCACAAAGAGATCAAAGCCAGCCCCCAGAATAGACCGCCTGATAAAGCTTACTGTATCTATACTGGCCCCCTCTTGTTTTCTCTCATGAAATTCAATTAAGAGATCAGAACGGAGACCATTACTGCCCCTTTTAGGCCTAACCTGCTGATACAAGATTTTAATCACATGCCATCCTCTAAAGAGGACTATTAAAGCAAAGCACATCTCTCTCGCTCTCTCTTCCTCTCTCTTTCCTCCCTTTACTCTACCACACACACGCACAAACACAAACACACACGCACAGACACTCTTACACATTGTGACTCTATCCATTAGTATCCATAGCAACAAAAAACAAAGGTTAAGTCATTTTCCAGATTAGACGGAGGCAGATTTTGGCAATAAAGGGGCTTGTTACCAATCATTTTAATTAAAAGCCTCTCAGTGTCTGACACAATATCTCCCCTTTCTGTTGAGGAAGCCCATCTTCAGGAGATTAAACAATTAATGTTGCCTGTCGGCATCTAATTAGTGCTAAGAATGAATGTAATTGACCAGTACATTGAAGGTAGACAAGTAAATACTACATGTTTCTATTGCATCTGTAATATAATCTTTTACAACTATATCAAGGAAGAAAATGCTAATTAACCCATTGTAAAGGCTTCGTTTTTCAAACAAAACACTGTGAGCCAAATGTGGATGTTTCTTCATTGTCTACTTATTAAATGTATTGAGAATTGATCAACTTTGGATTATCCTCTGGGAATGCTGCTTGTGCTTTAGAAAGCTCAGTTCCTGTCTCTCTGCAGGTCTAAATATTACAGATGTGACAGATATACCGATTTTTTTTGTTGCATCAATTTCAACTATATCACAAGTTACAGCTATACATTTTAACACATGCATTAAAAGTGTATTAGGATGCATTTTAAAGTCCATAATGTCCATTAACAATGAAATAATTATAATTATGATGATATTGAGGCCCATGTAATTGCCAGTGTGGTGTTAAGCTTTATTCACACTAACAGAGCTGCACTGACAATCAACCATATTTGGGGAATTCTGATGTTGGAGTGAAAATGTTCCATGCCAGGAGTGTTAGTTTCATTCTAAATAGCAGTCTTCATAAATCTGTATGTAAGTTTATGTCAGTCTTATGTAGGTGTCAAGTAGTTTTATGAATAATATCATTCAGTAGTGTCATTTCTATCATAAAAAGAAAAACATTAAAATAAGGGACATCAAATTGTAGGACAGTTTCTTTTTACCTAAACTTAAGGACAGATGACAAAGTGAAAAGCAGAAAAGAACATGAGCTGCACATTTAAAGAAGAACCAGTGTCTTCCTCTGGCTGGTTCAGGTTTCAACTTTTCAGGCCTCAGGTGTAGGGAGCCCGGACTGGTGGATAAACATCTCCCACAACGAGAGCTTTCTGGATTTCCGAATAGGGTTTCCTTCCACTAATGAGTGTAAATGATGATTTCTCCTGATAATACCTAAAGAGTCATATTACATCATTGCCTTCACTTGCACAGTTTGCATTTTCAGTAACATAAAACTCCATTAATTTTTTTTGCATGTGGTGTTTTATTCAATCCATACAATCGTTAAGGTATAACCTTTCTTTTGACTATTTTTACAAAAGAACTGTATTTCCTGCCTCTCAGTTTTTGCCTGGGTTTCTGCCTGTAATTACAGATCAGATCAGAAAATATTAAGAGGATTTCAACTTTTTTTTATATTATTGTCTTATTTTGCAATCCAGCATTCCAGCAACCCAGACCTATAATCACTAATCACTAATATGAGCAGACTGGCTATAGGGCTCTCAGTGCCCAGATTTTAAAAAAGAAAATAAAAAAGTGACAAAGTGTGCAGTTATATTGTACTAAATATCATGTCAGTGCCTCCTAACAAATCTACTGCAGAGTCTCTCTGCTCAGATGACAGACGCTTACATCTTCCACATAAAAAGCTTTAACTCACCGCTAGACAGACGATATTTCAGTCTGAGTCTAAAGTTGGATTCTAGACAGTCTAGTGTTATCACAGTAATGGAGACCATGGCTGAACATATTTCTGCCACTGGGCTTGCAGGCATCACTCAGCTTCATCTTTGACTAAATCATGAAAACAGACTTGTGTACAACAATGCGTTTTACAGATGTGATTTTGAAAATAATTAATTTTCTTTCACTGTTTATATTATTATGATCACTGTGATTAAAGTTCACCCCACTACCTGTTGTGACAGGTTGGTAAGTTATATGCTGGTTGCTTTTTAGACTTTGGGCCGCTGTGTGAAAGAAACTGCTCTGAATAAGGGGGATTTTATACATTCCCCAATAGGCCACCAAGCTCTATCACTCGGATGACTGACCAGCTGAGCCAGTGAACTGAGGTCAGTATTGCGGACACAACTGGGTAGACACTTGCTCATGTGACTTAGAACCATCAGAAGCAGACAAAAACACAGACCCAGGTCACATGGGTAAAGGGTAAAACCATTAGGCTAAATAAGGAAATGGGCTATTTCGTTTCAGAGTGCAAAAGCAGGTGTAGAGTAAAACATCTGTTTTCATAAGCACTCTTCTTTATACAGAATATTATGGCAAAAGTAACCAGACCATTAAATACAAAATCACTTCTATCTGAAAGCCAGAATAAAGGTGTAGATAAAGCTACATCTAAGCAGCACAGTGTCTTGAAATATGATTTGTTCAATTCGGTTTCATGCTTTGATATTGCCTATAAAATAAATGACCATTTATGATTAGTTGGTAATATCTGCCAAGGAAGGAAATATGATCCCTTTTGTTCAGCTCCTGATTGGAGAAGTCATATCCTCTCTAGCTCTAAACTCACAGCCTGTTGAATATGTGCTGATATGTTGCCCGTATTATTACATCAATTTTTGGGCAAGTGGGAGGTCAAAGCTACAGCAGTTTCCTGTTTCAAGAGAGACGTGCTTTGTGTCTGCCCTGCAGCCACTATTAAGTCCTTCTGGGCCTCCAGATTAAATCACATCACTCCTGACCAACAGCAATCCACTGTTCCCTACCATAGGCGCAAAAGATATTAGAGCTGATGCCTAGAGCAACTGCCAGATAACAATGGCTCAAGTGAGAATGTGCCCAGACTCTGACCTCTCCTGTTTCTGTAGTTGTACAATACATTCTCTTAGCAACTGCTGTTTCATGTCAAAAAAAGAAAAATTACACAAGCAAGATGTACACACAGATCAAGAGATTTCTCTGTATGTTTCTAAAGATATAGATGTAATTTGTGAACATACCCTCGGAAAGTATCTAATGATTTAAGACGTGATGATTTTCGTCTGTCTTGGTCCGTGCAGCCCTCAGTAATTGCCTCTTCCTGCACAAAAGAAAAGCATCACAGCATATGGCTTAATTATGAATCCAGGGCATGGATTATGGGTCTGGCTTAGAAAAAAACAACAACAAAATATTTGTAATGTATGTTAAATATAATGTTGAGAATGATCTTCTAAAATGCCTATATACTGGCTGCATACATTTGGGGAGTATGAACAGTTTCCCTCATTTCCCAGGGAAGAGGTTGTCATTTCCCATATGGCCTTGTGCTGGCAGAGAGATTCATCACAGAGGAATTAGCACAGGCCTCTTCCTGCTCTGGCTCCTCTAACCCCTAAATGTAGCACTACAGACCAGGCTAATCAAACTAGGAATTTTAGACCAGGAAAATCAAACTAGGACTCATTCTAAGTAGAACAGGGAAGCTATTAACAAACAAATAAACAAACAAACAATGCATTTAACCATACAGCACTTTTAGACTTATTATGCAGTGATTAGGTATAGTAAAGCATTGTATAGTACAGTATATTGTTATGTAGTTCAGTAGTAATAGAATAGCGCCATTGTACAACGTAGTGCTGTATAGAATACGACAAGAAAGTTTAGGAAAGCATAATGTAATAGTATATTGTTGATTATTACCATAATATTAGAGAACAGTCTGGTGTAATAAAGTATAGTATAGTATAGCAGTAGTGTAGAATAGAGTAGAGTGTAATAGTAGAGTGTAATAGTGTTGTGCAGTATAAGTATAACATGGTATAATTTAGTATAGTATAGAATGGGATAGTATAGGAGAGCATAGTGTGATAGTATATTATGGTCAAATATAGTACAGTATAGAATAGTATAATATAGAATAGGATAGCATAGTATAATGGTGTAGTATTGTACAGTATATTATAGTGTACTAAGCATAGTATAATAAGCATAGTATACTGAGTATAGTATAATATAGTATAGTAGGTTACAGAACATACAGTACAGCATAGTACAGTATGGTAATATTAAATATTGTGTATAAACTTCTATTAATATGAATATGAAGCTAATTACATGTAAGGCAAAGTTTTATTTGATTCTAATATTAGGATTTTTTAAATATTTGGTAGTTTGTATTTTGTCATTTAACTGATTTCAAGCTTACCCTTTCCATGGGGTATTGGGATCCACTGCAGCAAATACAATTCCTGAGTTTAGATGTGCAGTTGCATCTATAATTAAAAAAATTAATACTAAATAATTGCACAATGCTAAATAAAGCTAGAATAGACTTCTTTAGCTGTTCCTTTTTCCCCAGACAAATATGTTGCTATTTCTGAACTACTTTGGCAGTGCCACTTTCCTGGACAGGGATTAAGTTTAGTTCTGGATTTTGAAAGGAGATACTCCCTTGAAAAGAAAATATGGTCCACCACTGCGCTTAATACCTGTCCAGAAATTCACATCACAGTTATATGTTCTGGGAGCTAATGTTTGTATAAATAATTAAGTAAAACCATTACACAGTAATTAAAAGCATGAATCTTGCTCTATTCAAAGTTATCAAACAGTTGTGCTAGAAAACAACAGGGCACTATAAAATCTTCAGCTATGAACAACATGTTTTATTTATTCAGTCTCTAAGTTCTATTTGTTAAAAATGCATTACATTATTTTATGGAATTCTAGTAGGAAAACATTGTCACAGTAGTCCTATCCTCTGTACCTGAAAAACAGGTATTTTAAAAGCCTCAAAAGTCTCTGACTAAAATAATTGGCCAGTTCTAATGAGGGTATTGGTACAGCTATGAATAATTTAAACTGGTCATTATAATAAACCTGATGTCCATCAATTGATAGTGTGAAAAGTGCCAGAATATGTGCCAATGTTTAATTATCTAGTTATGACAAAAAAAAGACTGAATAGTGAGTATGAAGGAATCATTAATACCTGGACAGAAGAGGCCCAGACGCACTTAGTAAAGCCAGAAGAAATAAAACCAAGGCAGCCACCAACAGAGCTAGGACAAGGAACATCAAAAGTCAATGTCTCAGTTTCTACAGCAAATGTTGCAATGTTTGATTAAATCTGTTTATAACTTCATTTAGACCTTCATAGTTAACACTATTGATAATCACCTCATTCACCTGATTTATACTTACATTTGGGGAGTAAACAATAAGCAAAAAATTATGTTTTCAAAAATAATGGGTAATAGTAAGGTGTAATTGTATAATATAATACAGAATAGAATAGTACAGGATGGTGTAGGATAGCAAAATGTAATAGTTCAGCACATTATAATGGTATGGTATAGTATAGTAGAAGATGTTGTAATAATAAAGTGTAATAGTATAGGAGCAGCTGGTGGACTAGTGGCTAGGGAGTTGCCCTTGCTATCAGATGGTGGTGGGTTTGAACAGTATTAGTGTCATCACTGAGTTGGCACTGCATTCTGTTGCACCATGGTACTGGAGGCTAATTGTGTGTTTACGGTAGACACGACAACAAAACGTGCTTGATTTGGCTAGTTAAGTATTGTACAGTATAGAATAGGACAGTATAGGATATCATAGAGTCATTGTATAGCATATCATAATGGTAGGTATTAGCATAGCATAGCATAGCATATTATATTATAATATCGTAAAGTATAGCATAGCATAGCATAGTATAGTATAGTATAGCATAGCACCTTATAGTATAGTATAGTATAGCATAGCATAGCATAGCATAGCATTGTAAAGTATAGTATAGTATTGTATTGTATAGTATAGCATGGAATAATATAGTACAGCTCTGATTAGTAGTTAACACCAATGATCTACAGTGATCTATAGGTTTAAGCTTTTCAAGCATTGGGGGATAAAACAAAAAGGCAAACAAAAGAAACAGTAAAGAACTAATGCAATTGTGCCATATTTTAAGACATTTGAAAGAGCTCCCTCCTGAGGAGCCATACCGGCATCTAAGTGTTCCTGATTGCTGGTACAGAGCTGAATTGTTTCTCACCATCCATGCATAAATGCAAAAAAATCCCCAGCTTCCCCAAATGGAATTTAAAGGAGCATGTGTTCTGCAGCCAGGACCTTTGCACTGAAATTTAAATAACATTCTTGTTCTCATCCCAAAACCACTCACACATGAATGCTAATTCCCCCCTAACTTCTTTCCCAGCTTGAACACTGGCTAATGTATTCTAACCTGTCTTCTTGCATAGCATAAAGCATTTAGCACAAATTCTACACCTAGCTTTACTTCATCATGGACAAAACAGAAACGTTATTCTGTTTCACAGGGGAGTTCTCGAGATTCTGACATTTCCTCTTTGCATAACCTGAAACCGGCATGTCCGTGTGAAATCAATGTGTGCAACCCAAAACGTGGATCACCAATAACGCAATGCACAGAGGCATATTTTACCAAACATGATGGAACACATGACATGGGCTGCAAGGAGGCATCATCCAAGACAATGGTTCCAAAGGGAACGACATCATTCTGGCAACCACCAAAGGTACAAGGGGAGGGGTTGTGTGGAAAAACAAACATGGAAATGGCCTTTTAATCAATGTGTTAAAACACACCCTGACACTTTCTGCCACACCACTGAAACTCTTTAGTGATGATTGAGCTGAAGATCTACTGCACCATGTCCTTGAAATTAATTAACACACACACCACATGTTTAAATTGTAACTGACCCAGAGTACCTGCAGTAAAACAGGAAATTCTCGTTCAAGCAGCAAAGTTGTCTCAAGGACATCCCTGAATACTAATGAACATTTCTAAAACATGGTTTTGATAAGTTTTTCTAAACCAAAGAAGATTCAACAAAACTGCACCAAATGGCCATTTATTCGTCATTTATTTACAGTGGGGCAAAAAAGTATTTAGTCAGCCACCGATTGTGCAAGTTCTCCCACTTAAAGTGATGGCAGAGGTCAGTAATTTTCATCATAGGTACACTTCAACTGTGAGAGACAGAATGTAAAAAAAAATCCATGAA
>JBBKCR010000141.1:15898298-15913271 GCA_037577295.1 Ladigesia roloffi | reverse complement strand
ACCTCAAACCTGTGTTTCTTCATAAATCTGACCTGTTTTGCAAACATAAATCACGGGCAGGATCCTTTTTTGCATATGTGTTGGTCACATCAGCAAATACAAAAGCTGATTTTTCTTCGCATTTTGACACAGAGATCTATTTTGTCAGTGCCTTTGTGGCTGAACTTCTAAGACCAGAATGCCTCTCCACCTCTCATTTTATTAGATGCTTTGAATTCAAGTCACATTTCCACAGTTCTCCTTCAAACGGCAGACGGTTTTATGTTTTTAACCTTGAACCTTTGCTCCAGTAATCCAGTAACCTAATGATTCAGCTGAAAGAGAGAAAAGTAGAAACAGTGACCCCTGTCAACCAAACACTCCTTTGCATTTTATCTGCGTCTCGGGTCAGTGATTCTGCTTTGTGTTTACAGTCAGCTCCATAATTGACACCATTTATGAATAATGGTCAAAAGTTATCTTTGCACTAAGCTCAGTTTTACCCTCACATATGAGATAAATCGAATATTGAATTGAAGCAAATCTATTAAAACCATCATCTAAATCATTTAACATCTACAAGATTATATAAAGTGATTGTTTGTTTTGATTGGGGTGAGGGGTGAAAACTGGAAACATTAATTGAAGAAATCATTCTATGGTGGAAGGTTTTCATGAGTGTAACAAGGTTTCCAGGGGCTTTGGAGGAAAACCAACTCCAAAACATCACAGATCATTCACTACAAATAACAATGGGGGATGAGGCTCTTTTGCATATTTTTACACCTTGAGTAGGGTTGGTGTGAAAGTACTCTCCTTTGTCTCATCTGAACGCATGACCCGGTGGTTTCAGTAGCATCCTGAGAACTATAGTGTTAAAGGCACATGCTTTCTTCTGGCACACATTCCATGGATGTGGATTCTACCTTTTTTGTAGAGTTGTTGACAACAAAACACCACTATCCTCTGTAAACCTCATTTTCTAACCATTATCTTCTACCCATAATGTATTGGTGTAAAAACATGCATTTCTAGGCTACCAATTTTTGAGATAAATACTGTAATAAATTGTCTAAAACTCTTAAAATTGTGCGTGTATATTTTTGATCCAGACAAGCCAGCCCACAAACTGAAAAAGTTTCCATGCCTAAGCACCATAATGAGAGGCAGAGGCTCAAGGGTAAATTGAATGTGACTTAAATTTTATTGAATTCGCATCACATGACAGGCACCATTAACCAGATAATAGTTTTAAAAGAAAGTAAATGTTATGGATTGCACAGTGGAACATGTACTGTATAGTTGCCTGTGTACATGGATACAACATTAAAAATAAACATCTAACACACATTGGTTATACTTGTTTATTAAAGATGTATATTGCAGTGTGAAATGTTATTCAAGATCCTTGTGAGTTTAAAACACAACCGAGTAAGTATCTAGACAGGATCCAAAGCAAAACGGAAACTCATGAAAGCCAAGCTGAAAATCTTACACAAACTAAAGGTAATCTGGACACACATTTTTGATTCTTATAGATAATGTGATGTAAATGTATATTGATCAGAGTGGGTTTCATAAATAAGTCTGGACATATTCATAGTTTTGGCTGCCTGCTGCTTCACTTGGTGAATGGGTTAAATACAGAGAATGATTTCACAATATGCTGTGCTCGGACGTGACAATATTTCCAATGAAGAAGTAACATTCTAATAATAACATTGTAAATTCAGTGATAATTACATCCAGTTATGTTTTGTCAGTTGGATAATATATATTAGATTAACAGTGACTGGCACGAGCATATGGCAATATTGTGAGCCTTATTGGCATTATGATTCCCGGTGCATGTTCTGGTGTATGGTATATAAATGTAATATTTTGTAAAAAAAAAAAAAAAATTGATTGATGTTGAGCCAACTGCATTATAGGCCTTTCTGAAAACACATTTTCCAGGATAAGATTCCATTAAGAATGCTGTTTTTAATAAATTGACAATAATGTGAACCAATTCAATTAATTTGAGTTTTTGAGATGTGAAACATTATGTCATATTTAAAAAAGAAAAGAAAAAAGGAAACCAAAAGAATGAAAGAGTTTTGAAATATTAAATATGATTAACTAATGCTGTAGTAACTCACCAGGAATTGACACATCTTGATTCTTTTTTATATTTTCTACAAAAACTTAAATATTAAGAGAAACATTGTTTCTACAGGTTATGTAAACGCATATAAGCATCTCTGTGTTTTGTTAATATTGTACTTTGTCAGTGTTGAAAACAATTAGCTGTAGATTCTAAATATTCAGCAAGAGGCAGTCGTTCTTCTGGGATCATTGTGTTCAACTGTTCCTCATATTAGACTTCATGAACTGTATTACAAAGCCATGCAGTAACATGATATGCAACACTGTCAGTTATATCCATTTCTTCTTTATAGGACATTACCCTCCAGGAATGCTGCCGCAAATTCCAAAGCTCTGACAGCTCTGACCCTTGTACAATTCAGAGTTACATTTGGCTTCCTTTCTCTGAAGTTGTGTTGAGCACATTTGATTAAAAATGTCCCAAGAAACGGAATTGAACCAGAGTGAACCTGAGGCAGCCGTAGCCTTGAGCTCGCCGTACAAGGGCAGGCCATAACGACTATAGAGGTTCAAAATATGCAAGGTGATGACAAAGCGACTGCTGCACTCATAAATCTTTCAGCACTGTCTAACACATGGAAACACCCTGAGGGAGAGATGAGACAGCAACGCTGGTGTTAGTTGGATGAGCCAACAGCTCCCTGAAACAAACACCTGGTATATAAGTAGGCAAGTTCATATAATACCTCAAAGCCTGAGTATAACAGAGGAAAAGAATGAATAAGAAGGAGATGCTGAATTTGGACATACATTAAATGAAGAAATTTATTGGGACACCTGGCCCGCACACTAACAGGCATTTCATTTAATACTGTACATAGACTTTGGTTCCCCTTTGCATTATTACAGCTTACAATCTTATTTTAAGATTTTCCACAAGATTTTGGAGTTTCTGTGGGAATTGGTGCCCATATATTCTGTATGAGGTCAGTCACTGATGTTGAATGAGAAGGCCTAGCTTGCAATCTCAATTCCAACTCATCCCAAAGGTGCTGAATGGGATTGAGGTTTGGCAGCCCAGTCAAGTTCTCCAACTGAACTCATCCAACCATGTCTTTATGGATCTTTGTGCCCTGGCGCACAGCCATGCAGGGACAGGCAAGGTTCTTCCACAAAGTTGGAAGCATGGCGTTGTCCAAAATGTCTTAGTATGCGGAAGTTTTATGATGATCCTTTACTGGAGTTAAAGGAACTTGCCTAAACCCTGAAAAACAGGAATGTCCCAATACTTTTGTTTATATAGTGTAGTACGACACCTGAGCCTTCCTGATTTCACTGCAAGCATAGTGGGCACACTGTGGACTTCTATGTTACTGAAGGGGTTGAAAACACCATGCACCACATGCCACATGACCATCAGGGCAATCAAATGGGCTCCTATGGATAGCCATTTCTCACAGCAATTTTAAGCAGAGACTAATACCACTGTCTACCACCATACCATTCATCAAATTTGACCATAACAGGCATGTAAGGCTTACAAGATTCCAGCCTTCTGAATAACCTCATGGTCTGCTGGCTCCCAGCCCATCAGCCAAGTCTCTAGTAAAGAGGCCCAGCTATCTGGTGCCTGCATTCAAACGTCTAGGCGATCTTCCCTGCAGTGTCCGTGGTCTAATAGTCCGCCATGGAGCCATTTCTGAAACATAGTCCACCATGGAGCCATTTCTGAAACATTTCCAAGATCATGAGGAGACATAAATGAGCTGGACTCGCCTGGAATGTGTTAACACATCAGGGCCCAAGGGATAGAAAAAACACAGCCAACAGAAACCACAGCAATGTCCTCTGTAGTCACTGGCAAAAGACAGCAGTACAATACTGGCAGGTACTATTTTAATGCCCGAAGCTAAGAGGAATTACCCCAGGCACTGTGAGGCGTAGCTACATTTTACAACCCCTGTAGGTCCAATGTGACAGTGAGACATTTTCACAAAGACATAGCTCAAGTAAGATTAGTTAGATGTGATAGGTGAAATGCAGTAATTAACTATAACTTAGGGCAAGGGACCTCTATGAGATATGCTAGTCAACGCCACTAATGATAGACAAGCAGCAGAGACTAGATGAATGAAAGCTTGGGAAGGGATGGCAGTAGTAGCTTCAAGGTTTGGAGTGGCGGTTAGTATCCTTACTCTGTAGCCTGTGAAAGCTAGTGAGAAAAAAACAGCTGTAGCTCCATGAATTGTCCTCTAAGCACACAGCAGAAATGAGTAGCCTCCATGGGAGGCCTCTGCTTTGTGTAAAAGAGAGGGGCCCGGGGGGAGGTCATGTTGTGCTGAGGTAGCAACTTATGGGATATTTCCATTGATATGGTAGCTACTGGGGTCCAGTCTAAAAAACACATTCTAGACCAACCATGAGGACTGAGCATATTGCTTTCATTATAGCCTCACTCGTGTTACAGCATCATGAAGCTGATACAGAATCTCTAAATCCAAGTTTTGGTAGGGCAACGTCAATGTACATCATGGGTAGCTTTGCAGTAGTCCATAAGTATTTTCAACATTTACTCAACAATGAAAGGGTCCAAATCATTCGTAAGACAAAATTATTCATGACATCATTCTTCTAAATAATGTGGTGCTCTCACAGGCTATGAGAGGACAGCGCTAGGTCCTGAAGCTCTAACAGTATTGCTGCATGTATGAGAGTTACCCAAATGACCTATATGTGAGAATAGAGAGTGGACATCAGAGGGAGCATTACAGTGTCTGTGAAACATCCTGTAGCCACATTTGTAGCCTCTACTGCATTGGAGATCAGTAATAATGAAAAGATTACTGTTGGGTCTCCATACTGGCTGTTTGGGGCTGTTAAGCAAAGCATTTCGTGTGTTGTCAGTATGGCCTTTTTTATTCATTTAAATAGTCCTGGAGGGCTGTATTACTCTAGTTTTTGTGATATTCCCACTCAAACACGTACCCTCAATGGCATTAATTTATATTTTAAGAGGAAAAATATATTTCAGCCTAGTTTTTGGGAGTTTGGAGATCTTGATAATACACCAGTCATAAAATATGGCCCACCCAAGACCCACCTTAAATATTTTAGTTGGTTGCCTCAGTGCAAAAATGTGTCACACGGGTACTAAAAGGTCAAGGTATTTTGGAATAAATAAAATAAAAAGTTTATTTTGCAACAACAGCAACAATTGCAACAAGTGTTATTTCAACAAACTTCAGTTACAATTGTTTTAGTCAAATCGGAATGATCAATCCATCCGCATCGTGTGTTTGTGTTTAAATTAGTGCTGTCAAGCGATTAAAATGTTTTACATGGTGTGGCGATTAATTAATCTAATTAATCGCATTTAATCGCACATACATACAGACTTATAAGAAGCTGATCTTTTACCATTTATTATTGAATACAAGCCTATAACTTCTGGCTACAGTGGTCATGGCAATTTTAATACTGAACCAAAACTATGAATTAGGTTACATTATATGACAGTTGTAAGTTTTGATACACTATGTCTCCCAGATCTTCACACACTCCAGCCACAGCGCTGAAACTGCGCACCTCTGGAGGTCTGGATGGAGAAAGCTAATGTGGCTACTTCCAGCTCAAATTTTGCCTTTCCTGCTGCCTCTAGCTCGACCAACAGCTCTCCTACAGACACTACGACCTGGTTCAACACTACCACACACTTTCCCGATTGGCAAAGTGTTGAAATAAACATGTGTTTGTGCTTTGTGTTCACTCTCTCCTTGCATGGCCCTCCAAAGTTGAACCGGGAGACGCCCAAGCGTCTTTTCAAAAAGGCAAATATTCCCCTTCAGAGTCACAATCGACAAAAACATTCACAAGACATATTTATTTGCCATTTTGGCTTTTTTTCCTTCCAAATCTCACTGAACTGAACTCCGCTTTCTGGCTGACCGACGCAGCAGTGATCTGGGTCTCCTGCCGGAAGATGACGTAAATAGCTAATTGTGTTAAAAAATATTAACGCGTTATTTTTTTCTTTGATTAATTAATCTAATTAACGTGTTAATTAATTAATTCATATTTAAGCCCTAGTTAAAATATTTAAATATGAACACACACACACACACACACACACACACACAACCTTAGTGTTTTAGTATGTTTGTAGTGTCTTGTTGCCCTGAGATTACAAACCAAAAGTGGTCTTACTGCTGTCCCGAGGCAACTAATGAAAAACTAAAATTGTAATATATTAGTAGACAAAATATGTCTTTACTCAATCCGACATGCTTTAAAAAGTAAAATTTAACTTACCTTCTGCTAGCAGTGTGTCCAAACCAGCTATTGGTTCAAAAAGGGCCACATGACCCCCAGATGAAAGGTCAAACCTAGACCCACATCAAATTTTATTGGTCCCATGCTCGTCATCAGACTTTAAATGTAATGTTTCAAAAAAATGGGGGAGTGAATGGGCCAAAAAAATGGCTTGTTGCCTGAAGGCAACACCATGCCATAGAAGGTTTATTCTTCTTAGTAGATAATAAACAGGTTTAACTGGTGGAGAAATTGATAATCTAGGTTGAACTCTGTTCTTCCATCCTATCATTCCTGGCATATAGCTCAGCATCCTTTACATTTTTTCCTCACATTTTTTTACTTTAAAATAAATAAGCCAAATACGAATCAAATATGGAGGGGCCTTTAAATGATGCCATACTAATTTAGATTCCATAAAGAACACACTTTATTCCAGTGGTACTCAAACTGGTCCTCGGTGGTTCCCCATTTTTTCTTGTGTTCTTATTTCAATGATTTGGGCTTGTATGTCAAAAAGAAAAAAACAACAACCCCAAAATAAATATTAGATTTGGTCTGAAAATGGTTCATTTGGCACTGGAGTAGTACGTACGTGGTAAAAAACATTAATATTTTGTTCTCCACAACACAATAATAAAATCAATTGTGTAAAAGAGACTACGTGTTAAATTGGGGTAAACAATGCACCCCCCCCCTTTAATAAACATTTTCCAGCAAAAAGAATGTGATAAATAAAATAAAGTCCCTGCTTTAAATGTGTCTGCTTCACTGGGTCCCTGTCTGTTTTGGGCATACATATCATGAATATATGAATAATTGAAAAAGACAAAACTAGTGCAACAAACACACCACTCTAATGGGGCCCGGTGTTTAAAGGCTGTGCCTTGAACTTGCCCATTCACAGCGCGCGTGACTCTAATTGCTGAAACGGAATTGGGGTTTACGGAGGAGTTCCCTGCTATTCACTTGTAATTGGTGTATTCGGTCATCACGAGCATATGCGTTATCACACAAAGGGAGGACTCTGAGAAAGAACTTCAACAGCACATTAAACTAGCATTACTTCTCCCAAGAAGTGTACTCGAGGTCATTCTGGTCTCGATGCGCACACCTCTCCAAAAGCGCACGCGTCTCCAAAGACGCACGTTTTCCCTTACAAAAGCGTGGACATTGTTCGACTTTGTACAAGAGGTGTACATATGGCATCCGGGTTGCAATTAAATGTTTTAAGTTGTTTTTTTCTTTCTTTCCTCCAGGGCGAAGTTTCCTTTTCTTCTTTATGTGCGGCCCTTTCCCCCCCCAGTGTCTGAACAAGAGGGAAGAATTCAATAGGAGGTTTTTTTTTTTTGGACAAATGGATGGCAAAAAGCTGGTCAGCGAGTTTTTAGTCTTTGATTGCCCTCTTCAAATGTCCTTCAAACAAAAGCTGAGGATGAAAATAAAGCCCCACCTGGTACTTCTGTTTGCTAAAATAATAATAAATAGATTTCGTTTAATAAATAATTACAGCAGATTGTAAAGTGGAGTAGTTGAGGAAGTATTAATCAAGAAGGCGAGGGCAGGTATCACCTGCTCCCCCAAAATCTCGTTTATTGTTAAATATTGTTAAATCGCCTTCGGAGCGAGTCTTTGTCGATATCTGAGATTTCCACAGCAACTGCTCGGCCGTGTTTGCCCATACTTTGCATAACAAGCGGGATATTACACGACACTGATAAAAAAAGCAAAAAAATCTGTGGCCAAAAAAACCTGACAGCCCCAAACACACACCTGTCCTCCGTATATGGATTTGGCATCAAATGTTATTTGTAAAGCGCTGGGATTTGGTTTACTTTGGATTATTTCGAGCCTTTTACAACAGCACGACGACATCCCCCTATCTCCCCGCCTTATTTGTCCAGTTTATTGAAAGCATATGGTTATCAGATATCCTACAAAATACATATTTAGTCAGATTGTGGATGTGTTTTTTGCTGAGACTTCATGGACGATGGCAAATACTCCCCGTCCGCATAGAACGCGTTGTGCCCTCTCCAATAAACCAAGATTTATCAAGACGTGGGGCAAAAAGTAAACTCGGGTCAATCATTCATGTTTCACGCTCGTTTCTGCACCCCCAGCTCCAGACAGAGATGCGCACGTGCGCTCAGTAAACAACAGCTCCAATTGGAGACACCAGTGCGCGCGCTTATGTTGAACTCCTTTGGGACATGAAGGCAGGTTATATAGCTTATTATTAACAACATGAAGGTCAGAAACTTTATGTGAACAAAATATCTCTGTTAAAAGACCGCCATTTACTTTGTCATTCGTAGAAAACCTCTGCGCGCAAGGATGTTCGTTTATTGCGCAAAACTATGCCATGACCTGGAGCAGCATTCGCACCATTTTTTTACTTTTTAAATGGATGATAATTGTCTTGTGGAAAGTGTTTATAGGAGGGCTGCGTTGCTGTGCTCAGCTGTTCCTGTGTTCCTGTTTCCAAAAAGCTCATGCTGACAGACCTGATCTCCAAACCAGCCCCTTCTGTGCGCTCCGAATGTGGGAGGCAAAGGAAGCTGTGGGTTTTTATTAAGAACCTACTTGTGTAGAAACATACAACATAAATACATATTTGATCTTGGACATATGTGTTTGGACATCCTAAACACACATTACAAAATCTAGTTTGACGGTACATAAACAAATCTATCTATAAACAATCCATATATCCAATAAATGCACTACTGGATCATCTAAGATGGTAAACTCAGGCTTTTGGCAAACCTGCGCTGGGTCCCCTTTTCAAAACCCTCCCTTGACAGGTCAGGAGTCTTCTGAGCATCTCTATTTGCATGTGATCAAAAGTAAAGCTTCGCTTTGTGTCTCATGGAAGCCCCCCTGCACCATTGACCCCCCTAATGCTTAAAAACAAACATATATTTTTGTCCGTGTGCGTCAAAAGACTAATGCGCAGTCGAGCTAAGGAAGTGGGCATCCCCCCTCCCCCCATACACACACATACACACAGATTTTTTTTTTGGTCTGCACAATCCAGATGAGATAAAAGGAGCACAAATGACCCAGGAGAGCATCACCTGCCTGTTGTCTGTGCAGGTTTATATAGTGGGAATAAGAAAGTCTCCGGGCTCACTGTGGTCGGAAAGGCGTCCTGGAACGGACCTGCAACTCTAGAGTGAGTGAAACAGGGCACTTTCTGTATTCTTTGTTATAATATATCCTGTATAAATTATATATATGTGTATTAATGTATGTGTGTGTAATATATAGTACAATTATTCTGCTGCTCATGATCCTAACATGTTTATTTCACAGGATGTCCCCCCAGTGCGTATCCGAGGCGAGAGATGGCACGCGCGTCTCCTGCGCTCTCTCGGCAGGGGGGTCCACAGCAGGACCCCCGGAGAGGGAGGTCGTGGCCTCAAGTAATGAAGCTGACCCCAGTACCGACGAGCACTCTCTATGCTCGAGCTCGGGGAGCGTGAAGAGGACTCGCGCTCGGACGAAGCGCTCGGGGCGGCGCGCGCTCCGGCCGCACGGGAGCCGCAGGGCGAAGGCCAACGACCGCGAGAGGCTCCGCATGCACACGCTGAACTCCGCGCTGGACGCGCTGCGGAGCGTGTTGCCCACCTCACCCGAGGACGCCAAGCTCACCAAAATAGAGACTCTCCGCTTTGCGCACAACTACATCTGGGCTCTGACCGAGACACTCCGTATCGAGGACCACCCCCGGCGCCCCGCTGACCCCCAGACCCTACCGGAGCACGCAACCCGTCCAGAGAGCTGGCACGGAGCGCACGGACACTACGCGGACTTTCTGCTGCAGGGAACGGACTGCAGTTTCCTTGCTTTTGATCACGAAGGCTTAATCATGAGTGACTGGACTTGTTTTTCTCACAGTTCTGACATGTACTAGAGACTGCAGGCTGGGAAGACAACTCCAGACTTTTAAAGACGTTTGACGTCAGAATGAACATGAAGGCTTCTGACGCTTCACATTTATTGTATATGTGCATTTTTTTACTCCATACGGATCACTACACAGTGAACAATGCTTCACATTCATTGTCTTTTGTTTTCTTTTCTCCATATGGATTATATAAACGATTCTGATTAGTCCATAGGGCACATCCCAACCCTTAGTGGAATAATGTGTGCATAAGATTTCTTCGTAATTTGACGAAAAATTATATTTTGAAGAGGGAATATTTTGTCCCAAGACCATATAAACCAGACAGTGTGTATTTCAGTAAAGCCTGCTCCCGATTCTCTCTGAATATATATGAAAGTCATTCTTTATATTGTATTTTTTCAAAGACATACGATTCTTGAGTGAAAAAATGCAGAAATGTCTCTCCTAATGATTTGCTATAAAGTAAACACTAGAGGGACCACATTTGGCTTCACAAATATTTAATTGCTTATGATTCGTTTGTAAATAGGATGTGTGTGTGTTTGAGGTTTTAAGAATATGTACACGAACAAGGAAGCACCTTTAATTTAGTATACATAATTATACCTACATGTTATTTGGAGGCACTTTAAAACTTCAAAAGTTTTCCTAATATAAGTACTAATAGTCTAATATAACCAACATCGGGACAATCAACTTGTTTACACCAGTAACTATTTTAACTCTGGCCTGTTTTGTTTTTTACCTTTAAGGATCTTTGAATTAAAAAAAGATGCTACACTAAGAAATAAGTATGCACATGTGCTCTTAAAGTGGAACCACTGGGGTAAAAAAAAAAGCAAACAAAAATAATAATTTACAAAATATTGGACATCAATACAAAAATGCAAAACAGCCAAGAATTTTCAGGTGCTCTAAAAAAGAAAAAATAAATAAAGATTTTGCAGACAAAATGTGTAATATTCTACTGATTTCTCTATCTGTTTCTCCAAATGATCCCATTCACCTAAAATAAAGAAATGCTTCCTTCCTCTTTACATAAAGAGAGAAACATCTTCTTTGTTGGAAAGCAATACCTTACCTGCAAAACTTTAATGAGACATACATTTTCTGCCCGAAACATTTCTGTAAACACTTATTTATTGGAACAGGGTATACAGGCTGTACACAGTTTGGCATTTAAAAAAAGATCATTCCATTCTGTTGTATGTATTACAAGTGTTGCAGCAAAGCTACTGGAAAGATATAATACTTTACATAAAAGAATCAGTCCCTAATCAACAGAACCAGACACAGAATGGTCTGTGATCTTGCAGATACATAGAGCTTCCAGAAAAAGAGGAATCATGGAGATCATTACATTTCACTTTTCCAGTAAGACGCGATCATTTGGTCCCTTCATCCTTTTGGGAGGCCAAAAGAAAGTGGAAAATACTTAATATATATGTGCCAGAAAGGTCAATATTTAATACAGTAACTTTTACACACATTCCAAGTCCAATCCATAAAGTTAAGTGCAAAATTTTAGGTATGTTTATCTTTTACATTGCAGCCCTTATTTCTGTCACAAATGCACTGCTGATCTTTATTACCCTACATAAGGCATGACTAAGATACTGGAATGTCTTATTTTAGTACCACTTCATATGAATAGCCTCTAAAGAAATGCAAGGTGGAGAGTAATCAAATACTGTATTTGACCTCTTGAAGCTAAATAGATGTAGCCCTTTACCTCCAAACATTCTGAAACTACCCAAATGAAGTGATAGAGATGCTGTGTCTAGATATTCCCAGATCCGGGAATTGTGCAATTCGGAAGCACCCTTGGAAGAAGGATCTACTTTGGGAAGACCGTGACGATGTCATAACCCTCAGGTGGGGTCACTCGCTCGCGCGCGTGCTTCTCACAGTAAATCTTGTCCTCGACGAAAAAGTGACCCTTCTGTTTCAGATTTACCCCACAGTCTGAGCACACGTAGCACTCGGGGTGTCGGAATTTATCTCGGAGTTTGACAAACATTCCCCTGGAAAATGAATAAACAACAGAAAACATATGAAGCGTAAAAGAGCAGAGCTGTGTTGTTTTACCATTAATTGTCATCTGGTACAAAAATATGATACTGAGTTCAATTCAATTCAGTGCAAGAAGCCAGTGCAGCAAAATAAAACTGAGAGCTTTGTGAAGTTCCACCATCGTCCACTAGGTGGCGACCCAATCACATGAAGTAAAATTAGCAAAATGCTAGTTTCTCCCAAAATGAAGACTCCGTGACCAAACTACTTACACAATCCCTGATCCACACTTGTCACATACAGACAGTTTCTCAGTGGTTCCCACAGAAGAAGCAATTTTTGTAGAAGGGGCTTTCACACTTCTAAAGCCACAGGGTTTTTCGACATCACCTGCACAAAAATAAAGAAAACAAGCAACTTGCTTATTTTCCAGAAATATGTTGGTGGTGATTTACAAATATAACCCACAGTGCATCCACTTCAAAGGTAGCTGAAAAAGGACAAAACCATTGCAATTCATGCTGTGAGTAAAGTGCATGCACAGTTAGTGGAGCTGTACCAGTCTCAAGGATCTCCTGCAGGACTTTGAAGGATGCAGACTGACGGGGAGGCTCGTCGGACTCCTGGTTCTCCTGCAGCATTTTATAGACCTCGGAGTCAGCGGGCACAGGTGGTCTCGGCTGACCAGGTTTTGAGGGATCTGGGCTGGGAAAAATAAGAGAGAATACAATCAGAGGACAGTCACAGGGCAACTGATATACACTGCTGTTCCAAGTATTTGACACTAAATAGATATATTCCTCTGACTGGTGGAGTCATTTTCATTTCTTATCATACGTATGAAAATTTTCAAACAGCATATGGCCAAGTTAGACCAAACCCGAACAAGGAAAGCAGATGCTAGTATTTGGCGATATACTGGTTTAAGAAACACACCAGATGCTCACTGGAATGAGCATTTTACAAGGCTCTGTGCATGAGCATAAAAAGCACTAGATCAACATAACAACTGCTATCATTTCAGCAGTCTTCCAGTGACAAGGCGTTTTGATATTTTGGGTTAAAATAGCACTTCATGCACTATTATTATGTTCAATGGTCAATTCTTTTAAAAAAAATATATTTAATATATACTGTAGCTGTTAGATATGGTTAGTTTACGTATGTCATTATTGTTTATATGTGGAGCAAAAGTCAAATAGATATACACTATATTGACAAAAGTATTGGGGCACACCTGTTTTTCAGGGTTTTGGCTAGGCCTCTTACTTGTAGTGAAGGGTCATCTTTAAGCCAACATATTCTCATCCAACATCAGTGGCTGACCTCATAAAAGCTCTACAGTATTAATGTGCATAAATTCACACAGAAACACTAAATTGTTAGTTGAGTTGGAGGGACCAGGTCACTTTTAAAGTCTATGGATCTGAATGCAGTGCCTTTAAAGTCCCGGTTGGGGTAATGCATCCCAAAACCTTTGATTATATAGTGTACATCTCCAAAACAATTAAAAAGTTTCTAAAGGAACATTTCTAATAGAAATGTTTGCCCACTCCGCCCACTGATAACACAAAGCAAAAATCTACAGAATGCTTACTTATTACTGGTTTCAATCGATGTGGCAGTGGTCATAACTCCATCAACAGCGTTGTTAAAGCTCTTGATGTTGTCTGAAGAATACAAGCCCGCAGGATTATTGTACTGGTTAGTGACCACTTTAGAAGCAGGTGAATTGAAAGGCAGAGCGCTCCTGTTGTGAGCAGAGCCTACGTGTCTCACTTCCTATAGAGAACAGAGGAAAAGGTCACAGAGTACAGAAAGAATTACAGGGATGGCTTTCACCCTTCACAGATGAATTCAGAGAAAAATTTAATTTACACAATTTTCCACTGATTTTATGTATTCCAGCCCAGATGCAGTAAATCACACAGGACATGTTTAGTGTCCAAATGTTGTTTCTTTACTTTACAAATGCAGCTGTGAGGCTAAATGTTGTCAAAAGGGACTAGAACTCAACAATCACCCAACAAACTGTGTTTAAGGGCAGAGTGAGACCAACTGAGAGCTATTAAAAAAGAAACATCGTTTTAAAGCAACAGGCAACTATTTCAAATATCAGGGCTGTATTCACAAAGCACTCATAAATTAGAGGAGCAAGTCATAAACCACACCGACAAGCCTGAGCAACCATAATGAAGATCTGAACGTGGTTTCAAAAGGCCTCTTATAGGCAGGTATAAACACACCACAGCATGCAGTGTGAACAAAGTGGAATTCTCTCTATTTAACCCACTAAATTCACTAAAGGAAGCAGTGGGCTGCCAGTGGCACAGGACCTGGGGAGCAGTGTGTGGGGACGGTACCTTGCTTAAGGGTACTTCAGTGGTGCCACTAGCAGTCGTGGGATTTGAACCCACAACCTCCTTTCTGAGGGTTAAGTAGCTCTGTTAGTCTCTGTTAAACTTAAGAAGCACAATTTGGCTTCTGAAAAAGTCATGGCTAGTCGACTATATCTCATCTAAGTGGAAAATGGTGTAAATCTGATATTTTGTTTCACTATTACTGTAAGCAACAAAATCACAAAAGCAGGCAGTTTTGTTACCAACAGTAATATATATATACACACACAAACACACACACACACACACACACACACACACACACACACA
>JBBKCR010000141.1:15876778-15893420 GCA_037577295.1 Ladigesia roloffi | reverse complement strand
ATATAATATAATATAATATAATATAATATAATATAATATAATACTATATTATATATTACAACTGAAATGTAAGCTTGGTAAAGTCTGAAAGCACCACACAGCAGTATCACCACACTGAGAGTGACAGATTAAGAGATGACTTAATTCTGAGGGTGATTATTCTGAATATCTCAGAGTGACTCTCACTCTCTGCGTCACAGCAGTTTACGTCTCAGTGGTATCCCCAGGCATGTCACCAACACATCCGCCCACAGAAACAGACAAACTGCTGCAGATCGCGAGACGCACACACACACACACACACACACATCACATCCCACACATGGTGCATGTAAAGACGTTTCACAGTGCGTGTGTGGCAGCCCACTCTTTCTCTCTTTCGGGAGTCTGTCCGTTGTGTATTTGACTCTCCCGCCCACTGGCGGAGTGACGTGTGGCTGTGAACCTGAAGTGAGGTCACAGGTGGAAATATCACAGCAGAGCAAGGGGTTGAGGATGGATGACGACTCTGCAGCGAACCTAAAGTTTAGAGCACGGCCTCTGCTGAAACCACAAAACACCAGAAGAGGGTAAAAGAGAAGGAGAGGAGGACCGATACTGAAACGGGAGAGAGTGTGTAGACACACGGAGAGAGAAGCCGAGCTGAAAGACGACTAGGCCGACAGATGTACAGAGAGAAAGTGGGAGGCTGTAAGTGGGTGTTGAAGATTGAGGCAGAGTGTGAAAACGAGGGGGCGGTGTGCGTGCATGCTTTTTTGCATATATATGTACGTGTATGCATAAAGGGACAGAGAAGCGCATAGACAAACATATACAGCTTGTGGGTGTTGAGAGGGCGAGCATTTGGGTTAGTGTGGGCAGATGGAGGTTCAAATACACGGAGAGGGACCCGTAGGAAAGGTAGATCCTCCATCCAGTGGGCATGGTGCCATTAACAGCACCTACACACCTCTCCAGCCACGGCACACTCTAACCTTTTTCTCACTGCTTTATTTGGCCTATTTTCTCACTTCACACCCAAGTGTTGCTGGTTGACGATTTATCTTTCAGATATTATTAAAAAACATCACAGAAAGCTCATTAGAAGCCATATACACAGTTACCACGTGAGTCAAAAAGGTCAGTAATTGTGGGACAGCATTAGTGAAAGCGAGATTATTACTTGCCCATTTTCACACATGACCAAACAACTAAACTGTTCTGACTGCAGTGATCAGCCAGAGGTCTACGTCAGTGCTGTGGGTGACTTTATGTGTGTGCTATTGTGGTAAATGACATCATAATACTCTATTCTTTGTAGATCATGAGCATCGCCGCTGTACAAACGTATCTATCAGGAGCTTGTTGGTTTAACTGGTTGAACGAAAATGGTCATAAATGAACAAAAACTGCCACAAAGTCATCAGTAGTGTTCAGTATGGGCTCGTCCTACAGAGGGGTTACATTGAGTTTATAGCATCGCTAACTTCATTCATTTGATTGATTGTTCTATTCTTATAGAACAAAGCCTCTTTTTCACCATATAAACTTTGCGACTACACTTAAATCGCTTCAAATACACCGAACATTTTGGTACATGTTGATTATCATGAAAATGTCTTTAAGTATGTGATGCTACACTTTCACAATATCGTCCACCTATGCTACACAAACTGTGTCTGAAGTGAAACCCTTCTGCTGGTTTTGGAGGGAACTGAGCGGGACTCATTATCAGTTCAGGAAGCATCGAGCCCTCACAGCAGAAGTGAGAGCAAGCACCAAGTCACCTTAGAGACAAACCAAATGGCCAAGAGGAAGTCTTAACAGGACAACGTAGTCCGTTGTGTAATGTCCTTTGACGTGGTCAACTGCTAGTTTGATACTTTCAGCATCATCTTCAAACGGAATTCAACCATTTCATCCCACAATTCATGCCAGTGTGGTAACCCATATCAGTGCAGCAGTACTGAAGAGATCTGGATGCTGAGAAAATGAGCTTCAGCATGCTGATAAAGTGCCTCAAACTCCACCATTCCAGGTCAAATACCTTCATTCACTAGTAAGGTTACAATTTCCATCCAGTTCCATCACTGTTTAAGCTGCTGAACCCACACACAGGGATGCAAAAGTTTAGATGGAGTCATAAATTGGTTTCTATAGACTCTCTGTAAACAGATCCAACAGTTTACGCCTCGACCTACATCTACATCTCCCTGAAACGAATAACTAATGAATACCTTGGCAAGTGGGTTGCATTGAACGTGATCATGCAAAACGAAATATATTTTCTACTTCCTCTTGATGTTTTCAGGAGCGGGCCTCTATTCCTGCTCTGCATAAATTCCCCCTGGTCACATGCACAGCAACACCGCAGCCAATTGTGCAACAGTTTTGGTAAAAAAGAGAAGTGGCTTTTTTATTCCTCATCCTGATGGTACCACCAGAGCTTGAACACTCAATAACTACCGGAGTAACAGAAAGGAAGTCACTGGCCTATGGGTGGTGATTTACAGTGTTGTGGCCTGATTATATACCCGATCTAATCACTTATAATAAAACTGCTGGGAATTAGTGAGGAGAATCGGGTCTCACCATTGTAGGGGTTGATGCCTCGGTTCACTCTCTGCATTATGGCATCCCTAACTTCTCTTCTCCTCACACACTGGATGCCCAAGTTCTGGAAGCTGTGGGAGAAACAAAATCAACTCGTTACAGTGAGCCCTGAAAGTGAGGTTAGTACGTCTATTGAATTACGTAACCTAGACTGACCCAGTCAGTCCAATTCTAGTCACACCAAGAACAGTTAAACAAATGTTTCTGAAGCTGAAAGCATTTAAAATGGCCAGGCAGATCATTCTGAGAGCTGGACAGAACTCCACAGCTCCAAGGTATGCATTTTGCATAGCAGGGGAATCCCCTCAACTTGTTTCCCTCACTGGAACATGTTTATATTTAAAAAAAAAAACATGGACAGATCTCGAAAAGAGAACTGCAGCAGTTCATACATGCTGTGTGTTTGTGTGTGTGGCCTGGGGTGGTAGGTGGGTGTTTGGCATTCTGACATTAAAGCTCCACAAAGGGAACAGGCATGCAAGAATGACTTTGATGTGGAGCACCATAAGGTTTTAACTTCATTAGTAGGGAAAAAATGGCAACAGGACAAAAACAAGCAGTGGATTTTCTAGCCAAGTGATTTCTTTGCAATGTTTTATACAGACCCTCCCCATTAAAAAGGACTTTTCATGTCCATGGGAAACATTGTAATGTACACAAAGTGTATGATTCAGTATGAATGGATGCTCAGTCATACTAAAAGTTCAAACAGAGGGCTTTTGCTCCGGGACTTAAGTTCTAAAACATGAATTCACTGACAGTACAGACTTACGCAATAACTCTGCGTTCAGGTCCAAATTCTGCCTCATAGTATCCATCCTTGCAGTCTTTTCCAACCAGGTCGTGGGGATGTGGTCTGTAGGGCTCATTTTTGGTCACCAAGGACACCCGCACTCTTCCTTTTCCACAGGTATTCAGAATCTGACAGATGAAAATGGTAAAAAAAAAACTGTCACTACCCACCAGCTTAGTGTCACTTTCAGAACCTCATATATTAAAAAAAGATCAACCTTGCAGGAGGAAGGAAAAAATGAGCTTGCATTGTAGGTTAATGTAAAGAGATTTTATTCCTAAGTGATTTTGGGCTGTTTCTACTGGTCCATTTGTCATGAAATGTAAATGGATTATGCAAAATACATTTTTGTTCCAACAACAGGGAAAGGATAAGGACATATGGGCACAGAAGGACTGTAGGAATTTCATAAAATGCCTCATCAATACCTGGATGCTTGGGTAGGTCCTGTTATTATCCGAGCTCCTCTCTCCAGGTATGCTGCCCGCTGAACGGCCCTCGCATTTATACCTGAAGCGCATGCCTCTCTGTTTGGGCTGTTCAAAGATCTGAACACAGGGCTCTCCCACTAATAAAAGGGAGAGAGGGGGCGGGGGAGAGAAAGAAAGAGAGAGAGAGAGAGTGAGAGAGAGTGAGAACAGAATCTGAAGGTGAGTGTTGATTTGCAACATGTACATCAGCAAGCTTTAGAAGACCCCATAACAAGCTCCTGACTTTTGCAGCTCAAAACAGTCAAACAGGTTTAAAGCAAGAACCCTGACCAGCAGAGAGCAGACAGGTGCTGCGAACCATTACCAAGAACTTTGAGGTTGCAGAAGGAACATCTGTAAACATCTAAACATCTGCAGACCACAGCATTTTACCCAGAAACCCCTAACACCAGAAAAATAAATCCCCCTCGGTCGCACCTGCTCTAAACTTCTCATGGTGCCAGTCGACCACCGTGGACCACAAAAGATGATTATGACTACCAAAGCTTCTTGACACACCTGTGATCTGACACAGCTGCGAGATGCTCAAGGTTCCTGTCCTAGTTCTAAACACGCACACACACACACACAGCCACACTGGGTCCATCCACAAAAACTTATGTTTCTTTCTTTCAGCAGAACACACTCTGTGGAATCTACAGCTGCACTCGTGAGCTGAGTCTGATGATCTGCATGCAGGACAGGCTCTCCTTGGAAGAGCAGAGACTCCACAGAGCTGGCCTCACTCACTTCTACCTGCTCGAAATCTAACACACAGGAAGTGTGTGTCACTCTACAAACTCACACTCAGCAAAGCACCCAAAAAGAGGGAAGTAGTCAAAACAAGGTTTAGAAAGGCGGGCATGAAGGGTTGGCTGCGGAGATTAGATGCAGACGGGAGCAGGGCAGGGGGGACGTTATTAACTTACTGTTCATTGCGGGATAGTGAGCTGTGCAAGAGAAGAGACGGATGAAGAAATCAATGGGTTGAACAAACAAGTGCAAAATCAAGACATTTGCCAACCGTGCTACTAATGGGAACAAGTAGAAAAGCGGTTCCTCATTCTGATTTCCTGGTGCAGATTTATCATAGGCTTCAGTCGCGTAGGCTACATTTTACCAATAAAACCTGCTTTTAAATGTTTATATACATTCATAATGTATGAATTTTAAACAGGTTAAAAAAAGGTTCAGCTTCCTTCTCACTGTGAGAACAATGAGCAATTCTGGATGACTTTTAAGCTATGGTCTTGTTCTTCAAGTCAGGACAAGCAACGTCACCCAGTGCTTTACAGGAATCAAACACATTTAACAGAGACCTGTTTAGTCTACACGATCCTAATAGAGAATAAGGAACTAACTGAGGAAAACCCCTCGTTGTCCCGCTCTCTGTATCAAGACTGTGGAACCAGACAGCTCAATTAGAAGAGGAAAACTGTTAAGGCAGGAAAAGTGAGAATCATCTTACTGAATCATTAAAAACTCTTACTCACCATCCATTTCGGTGGACACCCTCACTGTAGCGCGCAGTGTGTGTGTGTGTGTGTGTGTGTGTGTCAGCTCTGAAGTGAATGACTGCAGCGTTACTCCAGAGGTGAAGGGCGCTGGGGGAATTCCCCCTTTGCCCCGCCCCTCCTCTCCTCAACCAATCGCACACAGAGAAGTTGGCTCATGCACTTTCACATTTTAATTGCATTTTACGTCGTAGAATATAAATTATGTGATGTATTGCCATCCTTTATTTACTCCCAGTCCATGTGATTTCTGTTTCAGGAATAAAATGCAAACTGAGTAGGAATTCCCACACAAGTCTGTTCGAGTGTTCAGTGCCTTTACAGTTTCCATTATTTTATGGAAATTTGATTTGAATATTCCTGATGGATATTTTTTCCATGTCTCTTTTAGATATCTAAACAAGTGCACTTTTAGAAGTTATCATAATTCATGAACACGTTAACACCCTTTCGTCCCTAAGATCTTTGATGTCCGCCTACACACATTATTATATTTTCTTTCCTAAACAGCTTCACTTCCTCTCCTCGGAGAGATGTCTTCTCACAGTGAAAGTGTGGAGAGGTTTTTTTCAGATGTGGAGAATTTTTCTCAATTTTTTAAGTATTTGGTTTAAAAATTCAGGTCCCGTTTTCCCCCACATATTTTCCTTTTCTTTTCCTATTGTGAGTCGATAATCTTTTATTTCCCATTGGGCACTGTTGGGTGCACATGAGAAAAAAAGTGTACAAGGCAGCCTAGATGTGTTTCGCTGCTTTGTGTATATGCATAAAAAGTGTAACATGATGTCAGTGAAACCTTGAAAAGTATTTTTTCTTGACAAGAAGATAAGAAAAGGTAAAGCCGCAGCCTATCGAAGACTCCTTTCAGTTTTTAAGGATCAAAACAGTTGAGTAATTTCTACAAAATGTCGGAGGCTGGATTTGTTCTGGGTGACTCCAGTTCTGCTGTCCCACAAATCAGTGTTGAGGGCGGGGGGGCAGCGACTTTAAACATGCAACTGATCGACTGGTTTCGTATGAATATTATAACTGAACAGCTGTTCATCGGTGGGTGCTCCTTAAAGCAGATGGACACAAGAGGAATGTCCGAATACTTCTGGCCACACAGCCGTGTTTTCAGCAGACTGCAGACGTGGACCTCGTCGACGGAGAGAGTGCTGTCACTGGAAGGGTAATCCCCTTGTGACGTCTCGTCGGATGGGAATCTCCCAGAAAACAACACCAACAAGGAAGTTTGGCTCGGACGATAAAATAATAATAAATCCAGCTGCGGTAGCTGCACGATCCGAATGGGGGACACGCAGGACAGTTTGTACTATAATCCGACTTCATTTTTTAAAAAGGAGGTCTGGGGGCGGTGCTCTATACAAAACCACTCGTTTATTGCTAAATTCGCGTCGAATGAACTGGTTTATATGACAGCTTCCCCGAAGAAAAAGGAAATCCGAGTACTTCGACCAGTAATCGGGATTTAAGGAACGTATGGGAGAAGCGAAGATGACGCAATAGTGATAAGAACCCAAAAAGCAAGGCGTCAACTAATTATCGTTGGAACGTAATTTTTACATTTTATATGAACCGCCCCCGCCTTAGATCCACATTAGAGAACACCTTTCACTTCGTCCACCCTGAGAAAGTCGAGAAAACACCATGAGTGTTCATGGATGAGTGAAGTGCAGCCCTCTTTCCCCGAGTTCAGACACAGAACCAGAGGTTTGCACACGTCACACCTTTTCAGTGCAGTAGCAGAAGATGATCATTCCACCAAACTTCCTATGAGGCCTGGACAATACACTGGAATTTACACACTTCTATAAACAGCTAGTGAGAGCAAAGAGGACAACACACTCCTGGTGGGGTTTTGCGAAACTTTATGGTCTCAGTTTAAAGGAGGCAGAATACATTACATACAAAAATACATTTTGAAATACAACTTTTTGCCCTACAAAAAAAAAAAAGTGTGTATTTTCTACTATTTTACACACACATACGCACTCGCACTCACTCTCGCTCTCTCTTACACACTTACACACACACACACACTTCCCTAAAGAAAGTTTAACAAAAGTCAAAAACTGAGTGGAGTAAATGACGCTCTGTACTGCAATGCCTGTGATATAAAAATGACGGTACAAAGAACCAAATATAAATAAAATGTTTAGGAACCCCAAAAAAATTAATAGTAAGGCTCTTTCTGAGAGACATATTGATGCTTCTCTGTACACCAATAGGGCAAAACAGTGGTTTAAGGAAAGAAAAAAAGGGGGGATTGGAGGGGGGAGGAGCAGAAAAGGCATGGTGGAGCTGTGGGGGGTTACAACATTTATCCATTAGTCTGTTTTTATCCTCGCTGAAATGAATATGCTCTCAAAGAAACCTCCATGGGAGGCGCAGGGGTGAAGCCCTAAACTCAGGGAATATGTCTATCACTCGTTCTCTTCCCACACGTGCACGCACACACTAAACTCATTCTAAGGTCACTCAGCAAAGCTATAAACCATTTCAGCAAACACAAGCCTATTCATGACCCGTTCCGTAATCCCAGCCCTACAAACCATTCCCAATGGCAGCCCCTTCACTCTGCTGCAGATAAGGTAATTATATCCGTGATGGGCCAATGGGCTGATATCAATAAAAGAGTCCTGGTTAGGACAAGGCGGGTCTACTCAGATCCCCCCTCTCCCAGTCCTCCTCAGACCCCTATCAGAACCTATACAGTGATAACTAAAGACATTGAGGAGGAAAACACTTCGACAAAACAGGGATTCTCTTTTACAGGAACAAACAAGACTTTTTTTTGTAACTTTTTTTGTTAGTAAAAACTACTTTAGAATGGTATAGAAAGACTAACAATGATTTTAAAGACATTATATACAAATTACAACTACTGTACAAGTTCTGCTTCAAAACACTCAAGACAGGTGTTTACTATGCAAGCATTTTGACACGTTAAGGCGTGTTTAAAATAAAAAAAATCAAGAATTTCATATTTTACACTGATAACATTTGACAATGTCATCCAGAAGACCAGGTACACCAGAGGCAGCTAGAATTTAAAATGACTCTTGCTGGCCATAGTAGCCTGAATCTGTGTAGACAAATGTCTGAATGAGGGCTAATTAAGAAGAAAATCCTGAAGAGGCTGCTACAACCAGCATTACCTGCAGAGAGACCACTGCTATCGGTTAAGAGTGAGCCTGATTGAATTCTTAATGACACGCAGGTTACTTGTGGGAACTGGAGAGGAGGCATCTGGCAGTTCCTTGCTGGGCAGTCTCTGAAAAGACACAAAAACGACATCACATAGAATCCAATTTAGTCACAGTCCTGCACAAAGGACAAATACGATGCCTTAAACACCTGTGTCCGAGATGTATCGATCGTTGGAATGGGCATAGGCTCAGTCATTGCGAGACCCTCCTGTTCAAAACAGATTTTAAACAGTCAGTCCATTTCCTTTATGTAAATCGCATGCACAGATATTATGTCATGAAAATTTCATCGGATTCAAGTGAAACATCTGGATGAATGGCATGCGCCCACACAGATTAACTCACCACTCCTGGGTCATCTCCTTGTCCCTCTCCATTACTAGAAGGTGGGTATGGTTCTTTAAATGCGGAATCATCTGAAATGATCTGGAGTAAATAGCAAGAGGAGAGGAAGAGCGACATCAGTTAAAGACAATGGAAAAAAATACATTTAATAGCCTTAAGTGATTTTTAAAGTTAAAGTTAATCATTTACTGGTGTTTAAACTAATATTCTAGTTAAAATGCTTTTGTATGATGGGATCTTAAATCTTAAATATACAATATAAACCATAAACGAAAAACACATTCCATTTTAATTGAACTTGCTTGAGAATAAGGGAGCAAATAAAGTTTGTGCTAAGGACATAATGTACATGTTTTAAGTAGACACTTATGTAGTAAATATATTACTCGTTTTAAATTAAACCAATTGAATTAAAATATGTTCTGGACCTACCTGCTCTGTGTCCTTGAGCTTTTTGGGTGGCTCCTCTAGTGAGGGCGAATGAGGTCTCTTAGCAGGTGCTCCATTGAGGCCGTTGGGCAGGTCCGATGGGCTGCTGTTGGGCGAGCTTACCCGCGAGATGACGTTGCGGCCCACCACTGTGGGAATGGTGCTGCCTACAGGGAGCGCTGTGGGCTTGGTCACCACTGTGGCTGAAGATTCTGAGATGAAAAGTTTACACACACATCCAGATCATACATACTGATACGCCACAGTGTAAACGTGGCTACAATAAGATAAACCCCAGAATAATAATAAAAAAAAAAGAACGCTAAATGCTAAATTTACTGTAAAACTAATCTAATTATGTCAAAGACACTCACTTGCTCCAATGACTGGTATGGACATTCCCTGCTCTTTCTGTAGGGGAGAAGACTCACAGGTTGGAGAGCTATCCACATATACTGGGACTGGTGGCTTGGGAGGTGTAATACTGTTCAAAACAAAAAACACGCCGTCAAGACACTGACAAAAAAGAAGGCGAACAACATATAAAATAACACTGTCAAACATTTCATGTTATAAATGGAGAAGCTACCTGTCTTCTGGTGTGGATGCTGATTTGCAGGGTTTACTGACTAGGGTGGGAGAGCTGAAGGGGGTCCCCGTGTCTGTATCTCTGGAACTATCAAGCGGACTGCCGTCCAGCGAACAGCGCTTTGAACCCCCACCATTAGAACTGCGGTTCAGATCTCCCAAGCTCTGGTGAGATGGAAAAATAAGAAATTAATGTCAGTTACCAACAACCCACTGACACCGTTCTAGTCAATGTTTCCATTTTAAGAAAAGGTCTCTGTACCTTCTTCTTGCCTCTGTGCACAAGTTCAGCAGGCAGGTACTGGTGCAGCTGCTTCTTTTTCACATGTGTAGCTTCAATAGTCATTCCATCCTTCAACATGTTAATATTGCTGGCCTGTCTGTAGACTGTAATGAAAGTGCTAATCTTAGAGAAATATTTACCAAATTTAAATCCCTTTAAGAATCCCTTTTATTTCAAGACTACACAAGGAAAATACAAAATTACCAGTGTCTGTGAAGGACTGGATGTCATAAGTTAGATCAATGTTCACACAATCAGCATTCTCCAGTTTTTTAAAGATGATTCCAATGAACCACATTGAGACAAACTCATTCCTGCAAAGCCAAGTCAACAGTAGAAGCCACTGAAGAAAAGGTGTTTTCAGTTCTTACTGATACACAGCACAAAAAAACTAAACAAAAAATAAAGACTGTGCTTACATAACAGGTATGACATTTGGCCACATACAACAAATTCAAAGTCAAACATCACATCTATACCCATTACCAGGCATTTGTTACTCTGAAGTGAATTCCACCCAAGAGAACTTTAGTTTTGTGACAACCCAGGGTTGATTGTATTCATCTTCTGAAATAAAGTCACGATACTCACTCGGTGCGGCCGTCCTTTGACCCGGGGAAAGACTGTGGGTTTACATGTGCCAGAGTGATGTATTCATTACGCTCCAAATTGCCAACCAAAACTCTGATTTTGGATTCAACCAGCCCAATCCTGAGAAAAGAAGAGTGACAAATCCATAGCCTGTGATACCATTCACATAGCTTTGCTTTCTGGGTGCAAAAACAAGCTAAATAAATATATTACATGACTACAAAGCTTGTGCATCTACACTACCATTCCATGTAAAACTGTTAGTTTACCATTCTAAGTGGTTGTCCTCAGTGGATGCACTGGCAGTAAGCACAATATAATGCCTGCAACAGACAAAAACAAGTCAGATCCTGCAGCCTTAGCAGTCAGTCCAGTAGAACTGTCATTTGACACAGAAGCCAGTTACTTACTTGTACTTCTGGAAAAAATTTGGCGGCTCGAACAACTTGGACCAGTCAGCCTTACCCTGTAGAATTTCGTCTGTAACTGTAAGGCCTGAGGGGGCAACAAAAAAAAATCCAAACCATTTCACAAATACAAGTATGTGCATGCGAATAAAGTATTCGGAGATGCGGTTTATTATCCAATACAAACCGAATTTGAATTCCTCGCTCATGATGGTGCGTGTGGAGGTGGAGACGTTGTAGGTGGAATTCTGTTGGGGGTATGCAGGTGTGATGATCGGCATTAAATGGTATCTGTCTGAGGGGTTGACCTAAGGGCATTAGAGAGGAGAACGGTAGTGGAAGATTAACAGTGGAAATACAAGTATCTGCACATGTCAACACAAGGCTTTACAGTTTTGGTTCAAGGAAAAAAATTTAAAAAAGAAGAAAAGAAAAGAGCTCACTCGTGGGTCCCAAACTGGCAGATTCAAGTTGCTGTCTTCAGGCTGTTTTAAAAGCACAGGGTTTGGCCACTCCCTACAAGTAAAATAAGAATTGTGTTAAAACATGTTGCGCTAGTTGGGTTATGTATAGAATTATTTACATTGAGGCCCTCACCATTTGGAGAAGACAAGGAAGAACTTATGCACCAGTGTAGCAGCCACAGCATTTGGATAAAGCTGACAGGTTCTGGCCACCAGCATGGCCCAGGACACACCACCAAGAAAGCCTAGCATATTAGAGTAGATCCCACGGCCTGAAGAAAGCATAAATTAAATGAGAACTAAAAATAGTAACATTCATGGTAAGAATCTGATTTTAAACAATAGTACTTATTTTTACACCTAGCAATAAAATGAAAGGAAGTTCAAAGCTGTTCATTCATAATTTTAAAAAGTTGTTCCAGTTTACAGAATTGTGAGAAATGACAAAGACTATTACACTTGACTTGCCCGCTATTCTCAAGTTGTGCACTGCTGCCCCCTAGTGGATTTTATGTGTGATCATAAAAGTTTGACAAGGTAATTTAACTAGCCTGGTTTGCACCTAGGACTAACATGAATCTTGGGAAATCTTATAATAAATGGACAGCACCAAGTGCAGGTGTGAAAACTTGGTTAAACTAAATAATTAATGAATTAGGGCCAACTGAATATTTTTTTTATTATAGAACTAATTCAACACAACGCATTTTTAAAAAGCTTTTTTTTTTTTTTACCAAAAAAACTCCCCAAAAAACCCAAAAACATAAAGAACTTTATTTAAATGGCCTTGTCTCCAAATCACTATTCTGGTATTGACAACCCTAAGACATACACATAAATGAACACTGGCAAATGGGTAATGTTTGTGTCAAGAAAAATCTCCTCAGTTGAGGTCACTGTGGATGCATTTGAGACCCACATAAATGCCAGTCTGACATGCTATCGGTCTCACCGTCCACTTATAAAAATCAGATCAGATGGACGGCAACCAGCCGAGTGTGGCTCCTAATTAGACTCTCCTCACCTTGGGGGAGGGTGAATAATGGAAGGAGCTTCCAAAAACAAACCTTGCCCTTTGAATTAAGTAAAAAGGAAAAGGACAGAATGGCAATTATGTGCACAAAGATCCATTTAACAAACAAGAGCTTTTCTGGAGAGAGAAAAAAAAAAGCACACCCATGTTCCTCAAAGTTGATTTGTCGTCTACTGTTTGGAGCGCCACTTAGTGGTCATTCAGAATAACTCCTTAAATAAATGATTCAAGTTCAAGGGTAATTATAAAATTAATAAAGAACTATGAATGGACTATAAGACACTGAATAAACATACGCTTAGCCCACAGTTTGATGGCTCTCAATGTAAGTCTGAAGTTCTCTTTATCGGGAACCAGATACAGGATTTCATCAGTTACACGGCAACCTGTAAAATAAGGGAGGACAGACATATTTCAAGAGACATATTCAAAAGATAAAAGCATAGCCCTGCCATACAAATGCAACTCCCACTTACTGGAGTGATTAATAAATTGCTAACTGCAATAAAGTTTACAAAAGTTAACCAGTTCTGGAACAGATTTCTCAAACTGTTTGTGTTGACCTGATGAAATATTGCTGGCTGTACAATGCAGCTTAACCAGACCTGGTTGTTGCAATAACATCCTTTGCTGCAACACTCTAAACGCAGCTTACACTTGCATTGCGTTATAAATTGCATTGCGACATTTTAGAACACAACACTATCTGTGTAGCCTGAAATATTTATGTATCAAGTATGTATCTGGACAGAATAATTCAGAATAGAAATTAAACTGCACTAATTTGGTTTCCTTATGCAATATTAAAACATGTGGATAAGTAAATTACCATTTAGACTTCGAATGCATCTTATGTCCAGGTTTCTAAGGAGCGAGTCTCCTCTCAAGTCCAGGTTATCAGGGATAGACTGCAGGGCAAGTCTCGCAAAAAGAAGATCAATCTGTGGAGGAATGGGATGATATTAAATTTAAAAAGCTGTTAGTTACATTTCACATATAAATGTATTTCAAGTGATTTACCTCTATGCCATCAAATTTAAATTTGATCACAGGAACAAATGCATCTTCCACGGCCTGAAACAGAAATATGCAGAGGACATACACAAATCTGTGTACAACACTGCAGAAATGTTAAAACATAGCAACAGAAATAAATAGTAAAGTACACACCCGCAGGTCCCTGATCTCATCATGTTGTTTCAGTTTTTCAAAGAACGATGAGAAAAAGTCACATCTCTCAACATGGCGAGGTGCTACACAAAGGGCATCAATATCGGCACCTGCACAAAACAACCAAAAAAACCCCCATGATGTTCAAAGCTGACATTTAGCTTCTCAAAACAAGTGACACACATACCATGTACATACCATGAACATGTGACCAAGTTTACCTTTTGTGTGCACACCGAGTCTGTAAGACCCAAATGTAAAGATTTTGCCTCCAACATTTGCTACAGCTGAAGGCGGCAGATTCTGTAACATGAGACATCAGGTTAAAAACTGTCAACTTCTTTCCAAATGAAAAGCAGTACAAATACAGGCAGATTTACCTTTGATTCACTGATCTCTGCAATCCAATCTTTCACAAACGAATTAAGTTTTCCAAGAACCGCAAGCCTGTATAAAAAAAATGAACAAATGAAACTATAAATGTCAACCAGAAACATCACATAAGCAGCTTATAATAAACAAATAGATACCAATAATCATAAAACCTGACTAAGAGGATTTATGTTAATATAAATTCCATGCAGAGCTTCACTTTAGCCACAACTACTTGCAACAGATATTCAGTCCTTAAGATTAAAGGTTTTGATTCTAACCACAAACCAATATACTTAGGATACATTAGATAAGATCATCAGAGACAGAAAAGCTAAAAAGCACACATTTAATGGAAAATATATGTTGCTGACACCACATTTCTCAAAAAGCATGATCTGGTTTTGAACATATTCACTGACATCCCACACTTGAAATATTGTTAAGGTGCAGTTTTGCACATAATAATAATTGAAACATGAGGCAGCATATTTACTGACAGAGCATTTGACACATCAGGACCTTTGTCCATTCTTTAGTTCAGTTCATCACTCACGCTTACCCAACCCTCACCTGTGATTGAGCTCATCTTCATCCTCAAACACTCCAAAAGGTTTCATAGCCTCTATGAGCTTCTGGGTATACATGTGGTCAATCTCTCTGGGAAAGGCCAGGCTAATTGAGGATGTGATTCCATAGTGTTTCTGAGGCTGCTGCCCGCCAAGCATATTGTTATTGTTTCTGGTGATGGGAATAAACAAACATTCTTTCTCACTTGACAGTCATTTCCATCAGTACACAATTCAGTGTCAGACGACACCAGGTACACAACATATAAAAAATCATAAAAAAACCCCACCAAATAGGGCTAATTTGGCATTCACAGGCTGTAAGTAATGAAGTGTTACACCAGCAACAATTAACTTTGCTGTAAACTAGTACTGATATTGGATGATCACTTCTGGATTACAGCTACCACTCCAATCCATACAAAAAGTACTGGCTGGTGCTCCATCCCACAGGACAGCTCCGCTCCTCCACATCCCAAGAATGGGGAGTTTCACACTGGCCAAAACTTTAAATGGGCATGGAGGTCCTATGTTCATGTGCTTATGCGGAGTGTCTAGTCCTATCGGCAATGCTTTTCTACAGAGATTATACAAATTGTGCTTGGGCAATGAAATCCCTGCGTTTGCATTGAGTATGCAGATTGTGGCCTGGTGGTTCGAGAGATGCCCCTGTGACGAGAAGGTTCTGAGTTTGAATCACATGACTGCTATTGGCACCACTGAGGCACCCTAAAGCAAGGTACCGTCTCCACACATTGCTCCTCAGGAACTATGTTGCTGGCAGCCCACTGCTTCACTTGGTAAATGCAGAGAAAGAATTTCAAATTTTTTACCCTGTGCTGTGACTTTAAGGGACACGTGTGACTTTAAGGGACATAAACCCCTTCTGCTGAAAAAAAAACGTCACGATATATATGGCAAGACACTTTTTGTAATTTAGTAATGATCAGACGACATCTAATTGCCTTTAATCAGATTTTAGGAGCATTATTTAGAGTCTTTCCAACAAGGCCGTTAAACTTGTTTGATATCAGAAGCACCAAGTAATCAGCTGAAGTTAGCACCACTGCAGCTGTGCATTGACAGATATCCAGGGCCATACTAGAGATAAAAATGAACTCAAGTGGAAGATACATATATAAAGAGATCGCCAGGGAGACTGTGCCCGTTGGCTTGTCTGTAACTCCAAATCAAAGTGCAATAACGGTTCAGCTGGGTAACCTCCCTTTATCCAATCCGCTTTAAACCAACTTAACGAGGCGACCTAGAGGTAAACAAAGGGTATTTATGACCCCCAACTAAAATATAAACAGAACACAAACACCACGAATCATAAGCTCGAGTTCTCTGTATTTTAAGTGACCAGTGACTTGTAAGAAACCTGGAAGACAACTATTTTTATAAAGAGAAGTTGCTGGTTTGTTGATGTCCCACCTGCTAGCCGAGACAAACACGTTAGCAGGCTAGATTAGCTTAGCCTGGACTATTCTGTCAACTACCCGTTTAAATACAGGAAATAAGCCAAACAGTCGATGCAGACGCGAACAGGGGGACTTACGCTGACATTTCTTTCATGACTCTTCGTAAGAAAGAGCTCGTACGGTTAGATGGCAGCAGGAGAAACCATAAACTCGGCCAGCAGCAGCCTCCTCTCTCTATATAACAATAGTCCCACTCCAATATGGCGCCCACCGCTCCAACGGTCCCGACTGGCTTTGCGCGTGGACACTGGTTACGTCAGAAGCAAGTCGAGTCAAGTGGAGGTTTTCTCTCTATCTCTCTCTCTCTCTCTCTCTCTCTCTCTCTCTCT
>JBBKCR010000141.1:15805329-15819870 GCA_037577295.1 Ladigesia roloffi | reverse complement strand
AGTGGGAGAGAGAGTGGGAGAGAGGGAGAGACAGAAAGGGAGACAGAGGGAAAGAAATGGAAGGAGGGGAAGAAAATGCCTCAGCTTTACATCCTTCTTATCTGGGTTCAGGAAAGTGAAAAGTAATAAGTGCGAAAGTCAGATTTTTGCCAGCCTGCCAGGGTTAATTACTGGCATGCTTGTGCCCAGGAGCGTTAGCCTCAGTTATCACAATATCTCTTTCAAGTGATTTTTTTCCCTTCTATTCCCTCTCTCTGTTTTTTTGGACTTCTCTCTCATTCTCTCTCTCTCTTTCTCTCTCTCTACCTCTCTCTCAACCACTCTCCCTCTTTCCCTCTCTCTCTCTCTCTCTCTCTCTCTTTTTCTCTCTCTCTCTCTACCTCTCTCTCAACCTCTCTCTCCTTCTCTCTCTCTCTCTCTCTCTCTCTCTACCTCTCTCTCAACCTCTCTCTCCCTCTCTCTCTCATTGATAATAGTCAGATTACAAGCCAGTGTTTGGATATTGTGCATTTTCTGGCACGGACAGAGAGGGTGAAATGCATAATGTTTGGTTTGGGGACAGAGGCAGAGATAGATGCGATTCAGACTCTTGCGCTGGTCTTTATGGCACTTCCTCCGTCCAGCTTTGTCTGCGAACAAGTGTTGGTCAAACAGGCCTTTGTTTGTGGTCAGTCACTCGGCACACCACAAAGAGTCTGGGCCAGGACAAAGAGCTGAGTGTGTGAGAGCAGCGCTGGGTCGGCTGGGCCACGGTGCTCCGGAGAATACTGATGCGAGGCAGGCAGACAACACACACATAGACAACACACACACACATGCACACGCACACACACACGACCATAGCATGGATATGCACACACTACACTCTTTAAATGACCCATGTGCTAATACCCACAACATGAACTTGCACATGCAGTCTCATACAGGAGCAAACACACTCTCATAACAACACACACACACATACAAATAAAGCACACACATAAAAACAGAGCAGCATGGCAGAAAACTTAAGTTTCACAGATACCAGTGACCACTATTACTTCATTACTGTTAGTGGGGAAAGATATTTTTGGATGGATTATTTTTTTTCAAAAGTTTATTTTAAGTACAGAAATAGCAGGAAACCACTGCATGTAGACTGACCAAACATAAACAACCCTGCATCCCTGTACATTACAGGTAACTGTCAGTCAGGCCCACCACAGTTATCTCTCAAACCTCCAGCAATAAAAAAAAGAACCTATTCTGGTCTACAGGTCCAAAATAAGAGGACTGGACCATTTGTTTTGTTTTAGAAATGTGTGAAAATAAATTTGAATTGTGGTAGCATTCTTGGTCAGAAAACTCAACCATGGATATTCCCCCCAGATCGCTCAGCCCTAATTGCTGTAGCATGCAGTTCTGAGACTGGCATCTTGAATATGAGTCATCTTTCAAGATGCAGAGGATTTTATAAGGGTCGTCATTGCTGAGTGTGTATTACTGTATTCCATGCAGTTTATTCCAGTGTTGATTTGTTTTGGAAACGAGAGTGAGATCTGCATTAGCATTAGCAGGTGTGCACGAGCGAATCGCTCTCAGATGTTTCAGAAGCACTTAAAGCATAAGCTGCTGCAAAATTCTAAAATGATTTTACCTGCCATTGTCCTTTCTCCCCTGCGTTCACTAATCCTGTTACTGCATTGTTCCATTACCTCAATAACTATTATCGCTGAGTGCTGTTGAATATTAACACAATCGTCAAGGACGAAACAAAAGGAGTCAGGCTGCGTGAGTGACAGCAGGATCAGCGTGCGAAGAAAAAAAAAAGCCTCAGAAGATGCCAGCGACTGTCCAAATGTCCTGGACTCTTGTACATGTGTTTTTGAATAGGTATGCGTGTATGTGCGTGTGTCTGATGCTTTTGTTTGGTTTAGATTGTGTCTGTGTGTGTGAGTGTGCAAGGGGCCGAGGGGGGTGGGGGGTGTGGATTGTGTGAGGTGGGAGGCGGATGAACAATGGGTGAATCTGCATGTCGGGGATACAGGGCTGCCCAAGATGTTTTAATCTGGCATCCATCTTAGTCTGCTGCCGCCATCGATCCAGACGGCACATGAACATACACACACACACATGTACACACCCACACACACACACACACACACATGCAACCACACATTCTTAGTGAGTCCAACAATATACAGGGCTCCAAATATTCACACTCCATTTATGTCACACATGTGCACACACACACTCTCAGAAATATTAATCCGCTCACATGAACACAAGCACACACACACACACACACATGAAGAGACTTAGGCAAGTTCAGGAGTTTCATAAAAACAATTTTTGTTTCTTAAATGTTGTTGCATAACTAACACGATTCCAAATATCAAACACAAGCTTTGTTTGTGCATTGTGTGTGTGTGTGTGTGTGTGTTTGCGTGTATGTGTTCATATCAAAAGAGAATCAAATGCAGCTGATCTGTCCTGAGGCGCAGTTTACTCTACTGCAGAGGTTACTAAAGTGAAAAAAAAGAAAAGTGGATAAAGGGTCTGTATGAGCTGTTGGAAATTTGCAAGTGTCTCCTCAGCTTGGAACAATTTGTTTATTTTTGCCCTGTAAATCGAGCTTTTTCAGTGGGATGCAGTTGCTGAGAGCGAAGCGAGTGGGGGGCGGGGGGGTTGCTGGTGGGCGAGGGAGGCGCCCCACAGCATATTTCCTTCCTCCAAGTCTCGCATTTCACCACGGGCACCAGCCTCTCTGTGCCAAGCCATCAGTGAGCTGTAACACAGCCGCACTTTTTGTCAAGAGCATTTCAGCGTGCCTTTATCTAAATGCCGTTAAATGCGTCTCTGTGTGTGCATGTGAGTGTGTGTATGTAGCTGGATTAGTGAGTCCTTTGAGGATGTAGTTGGCGGTGTGTTTGTGTGCGTGTGAGTGTGTGTGTGTGTGTGTTTGCAGGGCAGTTGGAACTGCTCCTGTTTTGCTGTGTCTCCTTGCTATAACATCACTCTGACATTTCCCTGTGTTAAAACTGGCAACAGGCAGCGTACACTCTCCTGTGTGTGTGTGTGTGAGCGGCTGTGCGGCTGCCAGCGCCTGCAGACCGGTCCAGAGACTGTCACCAGCTGCCTCAGCCTCGCAGCCTGTCCACGCTGACCCGCATTCGGCGCAAATTGGAGAGGCTTTCTAATTAACTGAGGAATCGGCAAATTAGAGCAAGCCCCGCTCTGCGACTTCCCCATAAACGCTTAAAAGTGTCAAGCCACAGATTATCATTACGTCTAACAAACTCCTGGATCCAGCAGTCGTTATGAGACCAAAACAGCATGGAGAAAATCTGACTCTCTCTCTCTCTCTCTCTTTCTCTCTCTCTCTCTCCTTCTCAAACGCTCTCTCATTTTCTGCCTTTCTCTCTCTCTCACTATCTCTCTCTCTCTCTCTCTCTCTCTCTATCTTTCTTTCTCTCTTCTCTCTTTTCCTCGCTCTTCTCAGTCACGCATATTAAGCAGCTGGGAAGCCGACAGTGCCTCCCCTGCTTTTACTGCTTGCATGTCTGAAATGCACAGCTCTCAAATTCTCCCCTTTAAACAAGACAGGAAATGACACAAAGAATATTCTCTCCTTACTCTCTTGAGAAATTTAAAATTAGACCAAAAAGGAGGAGGAATAGGAGGGGGGGGGTGGGGCGGTAACTTCTTTGGCAGTCCTTTGCTTTTAATTTGTGCTCACACACAAAAATAAAGAAATAAAATCTTAAATGCCTGAACGCAGGTTATCGGCGTACCTGTCTGTGGCCAGCTGACTCGCGTCATTAGGACAGATTATGACAGTTTTGTCAGCAGAAGAAGCTGCATGTGAGTGTGCCAGGGACAGTCCCAGCATGCCACGCGCCGGAGTCTGCCAGAGCCGTGCCAGTCAATAATACCGCTGCCTGCACAAAGCTATCAATTATTGCTGCAATTATTTGTCTAGTTGGATATTCAAAATGTCATGTGAAAAAGATGATTACACATTCCGCAGAGCCTTGCCATGTGTAATCAAATGAAGCAAGCCCTTGTTAAACATGGCGTCGCAGTAACCCGTCCTTCAGCTGCATCTCAGCCCATGACCAGAGAGGAGGCATCTTCCATACACACACACGCACACACACACACACAAACGTATAGAATAAAGCCAACTCACACTGATTCTGCCTTCATAGTAAATGTAGATTTCATTGCCACTGAAATATAGTTTGAAATACTGCTTTATCGAGACCTTTACTATGTTAACCAATATTAACAATAGCCATGATTCCGAAATAAGTGAGGGAAAACGGAATTGGGACTGACTGTCCCTCGACCTTTAACAATAAACAGCCATTGTAATTCTGGCAATGCAAAATTGTGTAAAATAGCCTTTGCATGATAATAGTAAAATGTATACTAGGTTAAACCCGTGCAGGTGGCAACAATTAACTGTAATTTCTGCAGATTGTAATGATCCATAATTTGCCGTCCGTAGTTGGCCTTCGCATCAACCCCCAGATATAAAGTTGTGTGCAGTCTTGATTTGGCGCTGAGCTTTCAGCTGTTGGTCTTTAGTTCGATTGTCAGGAGGCAGTCGTGGGTGGCAGAGCCGTGGAGCCGCACTGGGCTGTTATTTCTCTCTGCTCAACGCCACCCCACTCTCTTTCTCGCTCTCCCACTCTGTCTATCCTTCTCTTTCAAGCATGTGTTGAACAGTCTTGATCACCTTCTCTAGGGACGCCAAGTCATTAAAAAAAATAATCTTGTTTATTTTTAGTTTTAACATATGATGTCGGGCCAGCGTTAATGCCATTCGGATCCAAAACGACTTGGACCAGACCTTGAGCAGTTACAGTGTGTTTGTGTTGGTTCGGAAAGTTTCTGTTAGGCTTAGAGCATCGAATGGTGTTCCTCTGGTTTAGCATTTTAGTCTTGGGTTTCTCAGGCCTGTCTGCGGAAGTGGAGTGTGAGCTATGCCTGTGCGTTCCTTCACAGAAAGAGGGTCCGGACGCACACACAAAACCGATGACAGCACAAAAGGGTGCGGGAGTGTCTGGAGGAGGCTCTGTGTGCCAGAGCACCGAGCCTTCCAGAACCGCCCCTATTTGTGTGCATTAACAGGATTATCCCGCGAGCCCTCGATGGCTCCGGCCTGCCTCCCTAACACACAGCAGCACTGCCCGCTCGCCTTGTTACATGCTTTGCTGCCTATTGAAGACTTCAGAGAAACCCCCTCTGAGGAAAACAAACGAGGAGATGAAAGAGTGCACGCTGCCTGTTCAGCTCTGTTCTGCACCTCTCTCTCTCTCTCTCGCTCTCTCTCTCTCTCTCTCTCTCCCCACTCTTGCATCCCACCATCTACTGCTCTCCCTCTCTCTCTCTCTCCCTCTCTGGCTCTCTCTCCAGGGATGTTCTAGAAAACAGTGTATGATAGCAGTTTAAAGACCTCTGGCTTAGGAGGAGAGTTCAGTCCTTCTCCCATGTCCATTTTCCCTCTTTGTTGTTTGCCATGTTTTTTTTTTTTCCTCCTTTGTGTGGACAGTATTTTTTTTTCCCAACCGCTCGACCCTGCGCTTTTGGGAGAAGAGCAGATAGCTGGGGAAGTGAAACATAAGGTGCTCTTTCGTGGTGCTAATTTGCGCTGTTCAAACTGCCACTCATTACCCTTTGATAAATATCCAGTTTTCCACTTTCTGTGAGTAAATAGAGCAGGTCTTTCTAGACGCACCCATGCAGAGTGACTAAATCTTGTTTCCATTCTGATCCAGTTTACCTAAGATGCTCAGGGATTTATTTAGCATAACTTTCAAAAATGATTTTGCAGCATTTTACAGCGCTCAGTTTAGATTTTTTCCTACATTTTTACAACACACAAGTAAATTACATTTATATTTAAAAGGCCTGTTTTTGATTTATGCAGTATGCAAACATTTTTAAATCCCACTCTCATTATAGTCCATACATATATGTTAAACTGCTAAAACACAGTGAATTTTCAATTCTCTGTATTTATCTGGAACAGATTTTCCCTTTTCCCCCATTTACATGGAAGTTATAAGAAGTATTGCAGCCCCAGACTGCCTTTTAGGTGGGGCACAACACAGGGCAGCCAATCAGATCAGAGGTTATTTATACATATCAGCTTTAAAGACATAGTAGCAAGAACCATCTGTTTAATTCTAACTGAATAAGGACAGATTGGAAAATGGTGAAGTAAACATAATGTGTGACTGTTTTTGGGGACGTTTGAGGACACAACACTGTCATAGTAAGTGAAAATAATCAAAGGGAGCATCAGAGAAATAAATCAAACATAGGGTATTGGCCTCTGGAATTACATTTACTTGAATATATTTTAAAAAGAAATATATTTGTTAAGTGTCATTTATAAAATATTTATTATATTAAGTATAAAGGCTTATAATTTGAGATGTAGGAAGCGTGTGTGAGGAAAAAGTTATTTGATGAGTGTCTCTCCTGGTCTTGGTTGCTGTGTCTGAGATGTAGAAGATCACATCACCTTCTTAACGATCTGTGTGTTAGAGTCGAAATGACAGAAAAGAGAGAGAGAGAAATAGAGGTAGAGAGAGAGAGAGAAATAGAGTTAATATGAAAGCAAAAGAGAAAAAGTGTTTTAGGTAGGATGAGCTCAGTAGAGCATCAGAATTTCTACAGACGAAGTCACAGACAAAGAATCTTACATTGACGTGCAGTGTGCGGTGCTTGGCTGGTGTGTGTTTAATGTTGAAACACCCCCATTCCCTGCCTGCTTTATTATCTAATCTTGTAAATGAGCTGGTGGAGGAGCTGAGTACATTTAATGAGATTACAAATGAATTGTGAAGCAAATCATAGGTCACTGTCAAAGTGCCATTGAAAGTCAATTATTGTTTTAAATGTCCCTTTACTGTCACAGTGGTCTACATACTTCACTGTCCTGCTTCTGAGAGGGGAGCTTTTTCCCTTCACTCTCTGATGCTTATAGCTTTCCTGTCTCACAGTTTGAATGTAATTGTTAATGAACGCACTCATAGGAACACACTGGTTCAGATTTTGGTCCTCTAATTATTTGGCTTGGTACAAATGGCTAATTTATATTGAATGGTACACTCATTCTGCAGCAGGAGCATATAGAAGTTGTAAGTGCAGTGCCTCCCCAGGATTTGGACTAGTGCTTACATGGTGCCTCCCTGTTTCAGTGTGCTGGGATGTGCCAGAGACTCAGTAACAGTGCCGTTAACACACTGTTATTCATGCTGTCTCTGCCCCCTCCCCGGCCCTCCACTGGCACTACTACTGTAGTGTTTTCATATTGTGTTCATGCCTCGCACTCGCCTATTTCTGTACATGAATGAAAGACAGCACTCAGCTGGGAAGGCGCTATTGTTTGCTTTTACAGCCTTGCTGCTGAGCAGCGCTGTGAGTGGAAATGCCTGCATGCAGCGCCGGCCCGAGCAAAGCGCAGGGATGCTCCGAATCCCTGCCGTGCTTAGAGACAGAGCTAACCCTTACCGGGGCGTCTTCAGCCGCGCTGCCTGCGCTTTGTTTGGGCCTTCTGAAAAGCCAAGCTCCGCCGGGCCTTGGCCTGTGGTGCCATTCGGGAGCATGTTTTTAATAAGAGCCGTGTTTACTGCCATGTGATACTTTCATTAGACGGCGGAGCGGCTGCTGTGGGGGGCGTTTGTGCAGGCGGCCGTGCCGGGCCCCGGGTCTTGGGCTGGAGAGGAGGGAGGGAGGCTTCATGAATGATTAAGCCCAAATCGGTAGTGCCTCTCTCTGGCCAGTGAGAGCCAGGGGGCTGATGAGGGAGGGAGTGGGAGCACACATAAAGAGAAGCTCCATGTGTGTTCAGCTTCTTAGCTATTCTCTCTCTCTGCACTTTCTAAAACCTGTGGTCCTCTAATAATTTTTTTAATGGACTGCAGAAAGATTTTGCCTTCTGGTCCATCTGGTTTATTTATTTAATGGGTTTTTTTCTTTCATTGTCCACAACAAGACTTTTCACAAGATTTAGCTGTAATTCTCATCTCTATTGTCCTACAGAGTGGACTAACTGAAATTTCTCTGTTGTTTCCCGAAGGTAAAGATGAGCCCAGCAGCTACACCTGCACAACCTGCAAGCAGCCATTCAGCAGCGCCTGGTTTCTGCTGCAGCACGCCCAGAACACTCATGGCTTCCGCATTTATCTGGAGAGCGAACGCGGGAGCCCTCTCACGCCTCGGGTGGGTGCCCCATCTGGGATGGGTGCCGAACACGCCTCCCAGCCCCCATTACATGGCATCCATTTACCTGAGGGCAGCCCTTTCAATTTGTTACGGATACCCAACTCTGCCCGTGATGGACCCCCTCTTCGGGAGGGACGTTTCCCCCCAACTCCACCACTCTTTAGCCCACCACCCCGGCATCACCTGGATCCGCACCGCATGGAGCACCTGAGCCCGGAGGAGTTGGCACTGGCCACCCACCACCCGAGTGCCTTTGACAGGGTGCTGCGCCTCAACCCCATACCCCTGGATCCCCCAGCCATGGACTTCTCTCGTAGGTTGAGGGAGCTGGCCGGCAACACCTCAGGGTCAACTCCACCCCTCTCTCCCAACCGGCCCAGCCCTATGCAACGGCTGCTTCAACCATTCCAGTCGGGAACCAAGCCGCCCTTTTTATCCACCCCTCCCCTCCCATCCATGCAGTCCCCGTCTGGCTCACAGTCCACTCCGACTCCACTGCCCCAGCAACCCAACACCCCTATGAAGTCCAAGGCCTGTGAATTTTGTGGAAAGACATTCAAATTCCAGAGTAATCTAATAGTTCACCGGCGAAGCCACACAGGCGAGAAACCCTACAAGTGCCACCTGTGTGACCATGCCTGCACACAGGCCAGCAAACTGAAGCGCCACATGAAAACGCACATGCACAAATCTTCACCCATGACAGTCAAGTCCGATGATGGACTCTCCACGGCCAGCTCACCAGAGCCAGGGACCAGTGAGCTGGTGGGCAGCGCCAGCAATGCCCTTAAGTCTGTTGTGGCAAAGTTTAAAAGTGAGAATGATCGCCTAATTCCAGAGAATGGAGAGGAGGAGGAAGAGGAGGAAGAGGAAGAGGAGGAGGAGGAGGAAGAAGAGGAAGAGGAGGAAGGAGAAGAGGAAGAGGAGCTGGAACGGGAAGGCACCCGCAACAACTTCCATTTTGGCTTGAATCTGGAGGCTGCTCGGCACCACGAGAATAGTGGGGGACGTCTAGGCGTGACTGAGGATGGCATCCCACGATCCCTGCCTGAGGTGATGCAGGGCATGGGTCTGGCAGCCAGCATGCAGCACTACAGTGAGGCCTTCCACCAACACAAGCGGGGAGCACTTAATTCGGACAGTGATGCGCACAGGGACATGTGTGACGAGGACTCAGCCCTGGAGTCTGACCGTGCGCAGGAGGGCTGCGGCTCGGCCATCAATGGCCGGGGTTCATCCCCCAGTGAATCAGCTTCCGTGGGTCTGTCCAAGAAGCTGCTGCTGGGGAGCCCCAGCTCCCTTAGCCCGCTTTCAAAACGCATCAAGATGGAGAAGGACTTTGACCTCCCCACTCCCACTATCCCCAACACCGAGAACGTGTATTCCCAGTGGCTGGCCGGCTATGCTGCCTCTCGCCAGCTCAAGGATCCCTTTCTGAATTTTGGGGATTCCAGACAATCGCCTTTTGCCTCGTCTTCAGAGCACTCCTCAGAGAATGGCAGCCTGCGTTTCTCCACTCCCCCGGGGGAGCTGGATGGTGGCATCTCTGGCCGTAGCGGAACAGGCAGTGGGGGGAGCACGCCACACCTTGGGGGTCCCGGCCGGCCCAGCTCAAAAGATGGCCGGCGCAGCGACACTTGCGAGTACTGTGGCAAGGTGTTTAAAAACTGCAGCAACCTGACAGTGCACCGGCGTAGCCACACAGGCGAGCGGCCCTACAAGTGTGAACTCTGCAACTACGCCTGTGCCCAAAGCAGCAAGCTCACGCGGCACATGAAAACGCATGGGCAGGTGGGCAAGGACGTTTACAAATGTGAAATCTGTCAGATGCCTTTTAGTGTGTATAGCACCCTGGAGAAACACATGAAAAAATGGCATAGTGATCGCGCCTTGAACAGCGAAATTAAAACTGAGTAGTGATGAAGAACGGAGGCACACCTGCCAGTTAACAGCAACCCTCTCCCAAACCCAACCCTTGTAGATTTTCCCTGTTTGGCTAGTCCAGTGGAGGCTAAGACAACGTGCTTGGCGCCACCAGCACACCCTTCTTCATTTACCGTTGAATGCATGTTCTGTATCGGGGCAATACTATTGCATTGACGCAAACTTCGAGCCTTTCTCTTGTGCAATAATTTACATGTTGTGTATTTTTTTCTTTTTTTCTTTCCCTTTTTTGATAATTAGACAGCATGCATGGTATGTTTTTGGCTATTTTTTAAAAAAAGTTGTCCCTGGTTGGTTAGTTGTTGAGTAAATGTGTTGCTGTTTTCTTGTTCTGTTTTTTTATTCAAAAAAATGAGAAGAGAAAAGAAAAAAAAACTACCATGCTGCATACATTCTGTAAAACATATCATGTACAGTTTTGTGTTGTAACATGGAGGACAACAGTCTATTGCTTAAACCCTCTTTGGAGGGGCTGGGAATCGCACTTAAACTAATCTTTCAAAAAGATGTTCTGTCCACATAGGGTTTTAAAATATGAATTGGCCCCTATTATGGAATATAAAGTATTGACAGCCTTTGAATTTCTAAAAAAAAAAACAGAAAAGTGATCACAATTTGAATTTGTACTATCATTTGGTAAAACAAACAAAAAAGAGTGCCTTGGATCTTGAAACTGCATTGGTTAATCTTCCTATCTGCTATAAGCTTGGAATCTCAGCCAGATACTGGAAATTGATTTATATGATTCACTTAAGGTTCTTGCATCAAGTACCTGACTTTGACAGTCTACAAGGAAATGATGATAATCAAAAAGCTAAAAGCTAATTTGTAGTTAATCATCATTAGCTACCTATGACACACGCATCCTTCTGTTGTGGTATCCGGATTGTGCATGGTACATCCAGTATTGTGTGGGATTCAACAATGTTTACTCTCCATTTAAGGGTACTGTACTCAGCGGTACAGGTTTTTATTCCACAATCATAAGCTCTCATAAGCTAGTTTGTGAAGATTCTGTTCTCAGTAGCACAGCCGTTTTTTTTCTTGATCAATTTTTTTTTGCATAACGTGTGTACATGTGTGTATATCAGGTTGTGTGAACATTCACTGCATAGGTACATTTGTGGGCCTATACCATGAAGTAATGCGGTGTTTTCTGAAAATTCCTTGTTGAAGAATGCCTCTGAATATTTTACGTCTCAGTGATGATTAACTATGAATTGCTTACAGGTCTGAATCAAAATCCTCAAAAGAATATCTTTAGCTATGACTGCAGTACTCGATACCCATGTTCCCATAACGATTCGCTCATCCTGGGAAAGCGAGGGGACAGGGAAAGAGGGAATGACCAGTACAGATGACTATTGTGTGTAATATGTGTTGAGGAGATTTTTTCCGTTTGCTCTGGTGAGTTTAACATCCAGCCATTTCTGACGACCCACGTTTTCAGTGTTCAGATAGCACTTGTCACTCGGCCCCTTCAGTCTGTGTCTGACGCTCTGATTGGTGGTATAGCGGTTGAGTATAAATTAAGACTGCTTGCTTATACAGAAAAAAGTGCACTGTTAAGGTTTCCCAGTTTACAGGTATTCACATGAGGGAAAACTTCCTATAATGCTAAAAAATAAAATGTTAATAAATAGAATTACAGTGTCATTGTTTAACATAACAAGGCCAACTTTGCCCATCCCCCAACCCACCCCCCTTAGACCCTATACATCCCCTCCCCTGCCCCCCTTACAGAAAGCCCAACTCCAATATGATGCGTCGGGGCATAGACCTCCTGTCAAACTATGGACGATTGAAACTTGCTGCTTTCACTGCAAGAACATTTTTTTGTACAAAAGCGTTTTTAAGTATGAATATAAAACAACATTAAAAAAAAAAAATAGCAATTCATTATCTTAGGGGAAAGCTGTATTTAAGTTTGTTGATGTTTCTCTTTCCTCTTTGTCTTGGTGGTGTTCAAGACTTGATCACGATATATATAGAATGGGAAAAAAAATCTGTGATAATTTTTCTTTTTTTTTTGTTTGTTTTCTATCTGTTTTTTTTTCTTCTGTTTTTTTCTTTCTTTTTTTTTTTTTTTTCCACCGTGGCTCTTCACAGCTCTTCAGGTCAAACGTAACTTGCATTGGGGAAAGGTTTAAGATTATATATAAATATATAATAGAGAACTTAAATATAGGAAAATGCACACTCATGTTCAATTCCTATGCTAAAACACATTTATGATCTACTTTTTTTCTGTATTTCTAGAATGGTATTTGAATTAAATGTTCACCTAGTGTAGGCACTATAGTATTTATATTGAGGCTTGTATTTTTAACTGTTGCTTGTTCTCTCGAAAGGTATTATTGTACCTTTTTTGGTAGTGGAAAAAAACAACAAGCTGCCACAGTATATTTTTTTAATTTGGCAGGATAATATAGTACGGATTATTTGTATGTTTAAAAAAAAAATGAAATTTAAAAAAATCAATAAAAAAAAAAAACTAAAGTATGTGGCATTGTATAAAAGGAGGCCATCTAATGGTTTCCCTGAAGAGTCTTTTGCGAATGTCCACACTAGCTAAAACAGGTGGTTGTACATATCTTTTTTTCGGTTCTTTTTTAGACTCTCCTCTTCTGCTGCCATTCTGTATGCAGTAATGCAAGCTGATGTTGGGTTCTTCTGTAGTGTGCTTCTCTGTCTTCTCACCTATCTCACCTGACTACATTCCAGCATCTTAAAGAGAACAAACTTCATATGCAGTAAATACCAGTACAGAAATGAAAAATCCTTCAAATAAATGAATTGAAAATAATCGACGTTTTGCAGGTTTGTTTTGTTTTTGTTTTTTGGGTTTTTTTTTTTTTCATTGCCAAATACTAAATGGTGCTTTATATTTAGATTGGGATGACTTTCATATGCAAAGCATATTTAAAAATGAAATGGAAATAATGGAAAAGCCCGCTTGAGTTCATACTTTTTTGTAAATGGCAATGCGGAATATTTTGTTATCAGCCTTTTCTATTCCTGTTCTGAAAGCTGTTTGTTGTAACTTGAACTTGAACTTTATCTTTTACAATGGGAGTCACTATTTATTATTACTTAAATGCTCTGTTCAGAACAGAGACATGGAATGGATCTTTTGTGGTTTTCTTTTTGTTTTTTTTTTCTTTCTTTTTGTTTTTTAAATTTTTGTTATTATTGTTTTCCTTTTAAAAAATGACCAAAGGTCATTGACAACTTTTGCTTTTATGTTGTATTTGTTTCTGGTCTATGTTGAGGTTTATTGGAGAAACCACTGTCTGTGTTTTCTGGCAGTTGTCTGCATTATCCTGTTCACACACCCATTTTGTCCCTTTATTGAAAACAATTAATAAAAAAAAAAAAATTAAAGTATCACTTTGTCCATATAATTTCTGGTAGCTGTGGGGAAAGAAGTGATGTCACTGTCCAAAAAAATCTCCAATACAGACAGAACAGGGCGAGACAAAAACATTCTTCTCTTATTTATGCAAAGACTTTTTTATTTTAAGACATTTTGGAGCACTTCTCTTGGTTCATTCATCATAAACATTTCATACCATGTAAAGGCCAGCGGTAGTGTTCAAATAACGTAAAAAAATGAGAGATAAAATTAGAAAAACAGCTGATTATAAATCATTGTGTGTTCCTCTGTCAGTGGAGTGATGGAACGGTGTCTGAAGAGGTTCCTCCTTGTGTGTCCTGGTCCTTGCTCTGGTTTGTTTGATAATTAGGCTGGATTGAGGCCGTGGCTCATTCACTCACGTGACTTGTGCTGTGTCACCCTACCTGTACCTTCAGATCAAAGGAGCAGCTTAGCAGGCTTACTTGCTGTCTCTCAGCACACACACACACACACACACACACACGAACATCCTCCTCAATATGGAAGCATATACACACACACACACACATACACACACACACCCACACACACATCTCTTTTGTGTCTAGCTCAAAGTTATATTAGAAACCGGCTTTTGTATTCCCAACAACGAGGCCAGAGGCAATGACCGTCTGTCTAGATGGGACAGTAAATCATTTGGCATACCATTAAGCTGCTACCAGACCTCTTCAGTGGTTTAGTGTCATCTCGTAGAGTTTATATTATACTTTAAATTTAAATGTGTATGTGTGTGTGTGTTTAAGTTGAGACCCCTAACTCAACCCTCACTAAATAAAACCATTTTATTCTGCCTACTTGCAGATTTCTCCTCACCCCACACACAAAACCTCACTACATACAGATGAGAAATAAATAAATTAGTGGCATTTTCCACTGTGGCATAAATGAACAGATATGTAAAATCTTGAGCTCCAGGGCCCTACACAGTTTTACTGGGAATCAATACCATGTTTATG
>JBBKCR010000141.1:15715142-15730587 GCA_037577295.1 Ladigesia roloffi | reverse complement strand
CGAGAGGGAGAGAGAGAGGGAGAGGGAGAGAGAGAGAGAGAGAGAGAGAGAGAGAGAGAGAGAGAGAGATGACTGTCAGGGGCATTGGACTCAACCAGGCTGCGTGAAGAAAAGACAAGGCAAAGAAAGTGTGGAGTAAGTTATTCTCTTTCATCCAAAACAGTGGATTTGACATCACAAACAACAGATCTGATACACTTATATGTGAATTTGCTTCACGAGCACAAATACACACACAAAGGCACACACACAGACACACACACACACACACGCACGCACACACACACAAACACACGCTATGTTTAAGTGCTTTTAGCCATACCAAGCTTTTCACATGCGTGTTGTACAGGATGCTCCTGGAGAGAAGATGGCCTCTGTATAGGTGAATAAAAAGTCAGCAGAGTTTGCGTGTTGTCTAAGTCTGGAGGCCACGGAGGGGACAGGCCACTGCTTTCAGAGGCATGTCAACTGGACACATTAACTCATAAAATATCCTCTGACCGCATGAAAAATGCAGGCCGACTCCAGGAGCAGGATATGTATAATTGATTTAAATGAGGAGCTCTTCCCTGGCAGGATTCGTACGCTTGGCTTGCTGGGTCTGTCGTGTGCGGGACATGAAATATAGGGCAGAGGAGGAAAGTTTTCCAGCCACCCCTCACACGAGACAGCGAGCGACAACACAACACGCAAGACGACCAGGGGCGAGAACTTAAAAGAGATTTGACTCTCTTCATGCACCATTAGGAAAATGAGCCACGGCTGTTGAGAGAAGACTGTGAACACAGACACTGATGTCAAAGTTTAGGAAGACGACGTCGCGTGCGCTAGTGTATCATACAGCCTGACAGCGTGTGTGCCAGGCAGAAAGGGAGAAGGATGGTGCTGTCTCTGCTCCATCAGACTTAAATTGAAATGCTCCTTATTGCCCTGTATAAATTGATGACATGCACACCTTTTAATAATATATGGAATCCCTTCTGTTTAAATGTCTGTCAAGTAACTGTTTCAGTTGAGCAGGCTTGAAACTGGATGAATATTTTACAAAGCATAACCACGGCTTTCCTTAAGCATCAACATCTCAGTCATGCAAACGAAGGCGGCCGTCACTAGTGGGTGCAGCGCCGGGTTAACAGAGATTGCACACTTTTATCTGGGAGGGTCTAGAATAACAATCGCAATCACTTCATATTCACCAATAGCAGATGTACTGGTATAGCATTAGTGAGGGACCGTCTAACCAAATCAATACAGTAAATATATGTGTGGATGACTCCCAATCCAGACAGATTCCCTGGATTCCCTAGATAATTGAATTCCATTGTATGCTAGATGATAGCAATCATTATTATTTATTTAATACTGAAACCTAAGGCGGCTTTACACATAATTTAGAGATGTAACGGAAATAGACAAAAATCCTAAGCAGTCCAAATTACAATAACACAGATTACAGTAGCAGGAAAGAACAAACATATAGCAGAAACAAGAGTCAAGTGCAGAGAGAAAAAACATGTTTTTGATTCGGCTTTGAATGAAGCATTTCAATATTCTGAGGAAGAGAATTCCAAAGTATGGGAGCCACAAGACTGAAAGACCTACCACCCACTGAAAATTGATAACATCAGTATCAGACAACCCTAAAAAGTATGTGGGTGAAGTCATTTAAGGGGGCAGATCCATGGAGAGCTCTCTAATTTTCTGTTACTCCTAAAGGCCTTGATTAAGTAGGTGTCTTATACATGATTGGATGGTACCTTTTAAAAGGTACTAGACACCATGGACTACACTCTACTCAAAGACAACATAAAGCCCAATTTTGGTGATGTTGCTCACCACCAATCTACGTGCTCCAGGGTCGATATAAAAGGTAGTGACTACTTCCCCACTGCTTTTCGGCTGAGCAATGTCTCTCCAGCTCAGTACCGAGGCCTTGCACTGTGATGCCGCCAAACCGAACAAGGAGCATGTATGAGCTCGGTGGAGGGAAGCGGCTTTGTTAGGCCTTTTAGTCTCCTCCTCTTCATCAAGACAAAGGTCCTGCCAGATGCCTTCACATACAGCAATTACCTGGACCAAATCAATGCCAATTGTTTTCTGCCTTTAACCTTGTGAATAAATCAGGCTTCAGCTTGAAGGTAGTTATCGCTACTACTCTTGCAGCTCAGACTTCAAGGTCATTATCTGATTTAGGCAAAGGGGGGAAAAAAAACACATTTTTTCCTCCTCTCATTTTCTTTCTCTTTTTTTTTTTCCTCGCCCTGCTGTTGAATGGCAACCCCTAATCAAGTCTTGACTGAAGCCCGATTTTAATCACTCTTCACACAGAGCTGCCAAATTCCTACAGGCAAATAGGCATGAAAAATTTACCAGCAATTCTTCACCTTGTAGTGTGCAGCTATTTGTTGTCCTGCCTAAATGTATAAAATATATGATTGAGTGGCGGGTGAGGAGGAAGCGAGCAAAGAGGAAGGCACTTAGGGATTCCAAGGTCAGCTTTATGTGCCTCAGGACCAACCGATCAATATCATTTGGTCAATAACTTCTTTATTACTACACTATCACTGGAAGCAAAATAATTTTGAAACACATTTTCTGTTGAACCAGCTCTCGGAATATTGAGCTGTGTGCCATAAAGTAATACAAAGTAATAACTCTCAGTGGAAAAAAATGCATTTTTTTGCAATTCAAATGTGCTTTAAACCGATTTTACAATGTAAATGGACTTTTGGCTAAACTTGTTTTATTTGGCATTAATTCATTCATTAAAATCTTCATAAAGTGCAGCTAAAAGTTTATTCAAGATGTAGTGACCATAAGTGTAGCTTCAGTTTCAGAATCAGGTCTGGCATTTTGCAATGGTATCTCTTCTACAGTGGTGGCTAAAAAGGGTTAGCATAACCCTCCCTCCCCCTCTCTCACAAGCAGTTCCCTCTTTAGACTAGGGCCTCTCACTGGGGGCCAATTATATGATGCAGTAAGTACACAAAGTTGTGTGCCAGTGGCCCTGGTGACGGTAGGTGTCCTCCTGTCCCAACGGCACGTCTGCATTAGGCTTTTACAGCGCTATCCCTGCCCGCTGTAACTGCGGCGCCGCGGGTGAAGGACACCAAGACGCAATAAATATGGATGCAAAACAAAAATAATATTATAATAGTACATAAAAAAGCAGCGGCGTCTTTCCCTATCCAGCAGCACAGAAGTGGAGTTTTACTGCAGCTTGTAAAACCAGTTTATCACCTGCCGCTGCAGGCCCAGAGGAGAGAGGAAAGGCACACTATACTACCTCTCTACATTAGGGGCACTGCATTCTAAAGACGAGGCGTCTTGCCGGCCTCTTTTCACCAGTTCTTTTTCCCAAAGATACATTTGACCTTTTTGCTCTGAGTTTCACAACTCACCTCAGAGATTTTAAAGGAGTCGCTGCGGAAAAGACACATTCTTCAACCCTCTACTTGCTAGATGATATGTATCATTGATTTCAGTGTCCTATCAATAAATTAAGAGTATGCCATGTCGTCAAAACCATATGTAATAGCAAAAAAGACAAAAAAAGGCTGGAATTTCCAAAGTAAACAAGACTCTACAGAAGTCGAACTGCTGCCACGATGACATACAGCACTTCAGTGCAAGTGCGGACTAATCTCAGCGCTCAGTTCCACAGGCCCAGGTGAGAGCTCTTTTTCAGTGGAACTGTCCGGGAAGAGGGGAACAAACACAGCCCCCATCTGACAAATGGCTCTGCGGTCAGTTACACTTTGGACCTGGCCCAGATAAAGAGAAAATCAACCACAATATCACTAATTCTTGCCATGGAAAATTCTTTCCTCGAAGAATTACTTGGGGAAATGGCTATATATTTTATTGTTCTTCACAGAGGAATGCTTTTCTTTGGAAGTATTTTCTTCTCAAATCATGTTTGGTCAGTTCAGTCATTTTTCCTTTCCTACTAAATCAGTCACCGGGATGGAGGACGGTACTTCATCTAATCTACTTTTTTTTTAAAATGCACTGAAACCCCTGCCATTCGCTGGCTGAGCGCCGTGGTTTGGGAACTGAAAAGGATTTGAGCAGAATAGACCAGGGCATTCCGCTCCTCTCTGACCACACATGACGGACACAGCTCACAAACTTTGACCCCAATAATTGTTCTATGGCGGGACCTTTGACACAGTTTATGGCAAACTAGTTAAGAAACAAAATGTCTAACTTATGAACAAATACAACAGTGTAAAACATCGAGGGAAGAACGTCAGGCCTTCCCAAGACAAAGACTTCTTTTTTCTTTCTTTCTTTCTTTTCTTTTTTTTATTTTACAAATTCTAGTCCATGTAAAGAGATCATAAGGGTTGGAGAAGGAAGGGGCGCTGTGTGGTATGTGTGTGTGGAATTCGGGACTCTGTGAAGTAGTAAGATCTCTGAGGGTGCAGTTAGGGTCACACAACGTGAGCACTGTTTCAGGAGCCGAGCACAGACCAGGGCATATTGCTTTAATGGATGCCATTTCCTCTCTGTCTCTCTCTCCAGACGAAAGCATTTGATCCCTCTGATCCCCCCGTAGCATGAGATCTCACTGTACACTACACATGCCTGCTTTACTATGTTGTCACCATTTATTTTCAACTCTTTGGAAAATGTCTATATTTTATAGCATTTTCGATTCCACATGCCATGTTTCTAAAGGCAAGCGTATCTAAATGAATAAATCTCCTCAGCCACTTTTAAACAATAGCAAATTATTGTTCTTGTTCAAAAACCCAGACAGTGGCATAAGTCAATGACATAAATATGATGTGACAACAACTGTGACAATCACTGTAATAAAACCTTGTGAAGTTGATGAAAAGTCTCTTATTCTGTTACATTCAGGAATCAAAAGATTGCCCTGCCACACAGAAATCAGGAATATTAGATCAAAGTGAAGTGAGGCTTATGGTTACAAAAGCAATTCACACGAGCAATAACAATTTTAATAGCCAAACCCTTTATTGGTTATGAGCTCTGAGCTGTTGAAACAAATATATGTTGAGGATTTTAATAGATCTTTAACTTTAATAGGCATAAGTCTGTCATTAACCCCTACATCCTATAGTACCGGGTCGTGTGTAATGTGGTACCGATCTTATTAATGTGGTACCAATATCATTACGAAACCAAACTCCTTAATTTTACCCCTTAATATAACCTTAATTTCCAAGAAAGTAAGGAAAATTAAGTGGAAAGGTGCACAGATTAAGGCTAATTAAGGGGTAAAACTACTGAATTTTCCAAACTGGCCACAAAGGCTGCAAACTCACTGTAGCCAGCATTTAGCATAAAGCACCACATGGCTAGTGAGAAATCTCGCAAAACCTCCTCATTAGCAGGATGGTATGGTAGCCGACGTGTGTCAAATTAAGAAGCAGTGCATTATTATGAATATTATGGATACTATATCAAAGGAGTACTAAACTATTTCAAAACGTTGAGCATTGATATATTTTTACCGGTGCGAATCTTTACACTAATTCACTGAAATACTGACAACCTGGAATAACTAAACAAAAAAAATCATACTACTAGTATGCCATTTGCATCTCCTGGAGCTTTAACTAAGGTTCAAGCAGATAATGAGATGGTAATTTGTGTTTTATGAAATGTGCTTTATGACTGAGCAGTCATGCTCAACAAAATGCTATGTAGTTAAAAACAACAGAGCTTATAGCATAAGCTAGATAAAGCAGCTAACAAACATAATGGGGAAAATCAGAATCAGAGAAGGGATTTTAAAAGAGAATGTTGTGATATTTGAGAGTGGCCAGAAGCTTACCCATCCAAATCCAACAAACCAAGTTATGTGAGGCATTTTTTTTAAAGCCATTATGAACATTTCTAATCACTCACAAGGAGTGTCCTAATGACTCACTGAGTTTGCTAACTGCTAGCTGTAGCATGCCACGCACCCTCAGCTGTCTAAACAAAGCAGGCCATTGATCACTTCAGAGGAACATGCTATGGATTTCATGTTTGAGTAATATGATGAGTGTGAAGTTTTCATTAGACGGTTGGCTGAGTGCCTCTTACAATCCAGCATGGTCCTTAATCCTGGATCTGGAACTCTACCACCTTGCAAACTCCAGCCCTCATTTAACACCCTTACTCAGACAGGTGTGTTAGATTAGCAACATATATTTCCAGGGACCGTTTTTTTTTACTTAAACCTACGTCCTAAAATCACCAGGGCCTATTAATTTTGCTTGAAGTGTACATATAAAATCGCTCTGGATATGTTTTAAAGTGAAAGCAGCAGAAGAAGTAGGAAAATCTTGCTTATTCTAGTGCCAGAAGGCTCTATTTTAGTGATCGCACACTCAAGAGAGCCTTAGCACACTGTACCGACACATTACATTGTATTGGCAAAGCAAAATAACACTAGAAAAGATATAATTCTGTACTTACTAGTTACTTTGACTTGTTCATGGAATTTGCTCTTACAACAATAGAGAATACTTTTAAAAAATAGCGTTGGTTTGATTTGTTTTTCTTTTACTTGCTGTAAGTAGAAAAACATGGGCTGGCAGGTGGATTGGAGTGACTTCCACAAGGACTTCCACAACTTTTCATAATTATTAATTTGGATCCCCCCACATTTAACATACATAATTAGTTCAATGGTGCTGTTGAATCTAGAATCCACTCCACTAAACCGATAGAAGGACACACACCGCTGGAAATCCGACGGCTTGTCTGTGCATTGATGTGTCATTTCACTTGCATGTGGTGCATTAGAGAAAAAACCCGCGCTGATTTCCAGTGGTGTTAATTAAGTTGAATGGATTCTTTTAGGAAAGTTTCAAGATTTAAAAGGGATTTGCACACATGCAGCAACTCCGCCGCCACCCAACCCACACCCCAACATGCACAAACTCCGTCCCCACTCACAAACTCTGCCCCCACACACAAACTCCGTCCCCACGTGTCCCCCTCACATAAAAAATTCTTCTGGTGGCCCTGGGTCCAACCCAACAGAAAAGCCACGCAAATTCATAAAAAAAGTATTTATAATGGCTGTTACAGAAAGGCATCAGATAAGTACATCACAGCTTGAGCTGAGTGACTGTCCTCCACCCAATGAGATTATCAGAACTTGACCCTGGGACAATGGAAAAATTCGGCCAGGTCTGATAAATCAGAGTTTTTTTTCTATCATGTGGATGGTCAGGCGCATGTGCATCACTTTCCTGGGGAAGAAATGACACACGACTTCCTTCATCAGGGTAGTGTGCCCTGCCACTCTGAAAAAGCTTTAAGAAACAAGACCAGTTTGAAAAACATGACAAGAACTTTGACGTGTTGATTTGGACTCCAAATTCTCAGAACAATAAAGAATCTGTGGGTTTGGCTTGATATTTTTGTCCAATTCATAGAAGCCCCACTGCGCAACTTACAGAGAGGAAAGGATCTACTGCTAGAAGATAGCACAACACACCTTCAGAGGTCATCTGGAGAAGCCTGGATGGGTCAGAGCTGTTGGTGGTGGGAGGAGAACCTACATTTCAAACTTACATGAGGCAAGTGAATTAAATTTTATAGCAAAACTATTTTCCAAAAATTTGCACATATTTGGTGAGGTAAATTAGATTCGGCTGGAACACTGCTAAAATAACATCCAACTCACTGTAAGACCAGAAATAATGAAGCAGTTTAAGCAGAAAAATCGCAATGTGGCAATGAACCAAAAGAGGCACTTTTTTTTTTGCTTTTTTATATTTTGTGACACTGACCTTATAAAAATGTCAGATTTAAATATGCACTTATTCAGTAAAAGTCAGGGGTTGGTAGAAAGTGGTTTTATTTGTTCAAAATATCTGTCTCAGCATTTTTTATGTTAAACCTTAGATATAAAAACATTAAATTAAAAGATTTAATTACAAGCTTTGCTGCAGCAGCATCTCACCACTATCAACTTTTTCCAGTTCGGCCTCCATACTGTAGGTGAATGAAAGTTTTGTCATGTATTTGGCTTGGTTTGCTTTGAGACATTTCTCGCAAGCCAAAAATCTTCCTGTCCCATGGAATACTGAATACTGATTTGTCAGCCTCTGACAACCTGGTTCAAATATCTAAGACATATAATTTGGTCAGCCAAGTTTTCACCACATTTTCAAATTTCCTCTCATGATTCCTCTCTAGTTTTTGTAACAGCATGAGAGTAATGGGAGCCTACATTTACATTTACATTTAGTTATTTGACAGATAATCTTATCCAGCAGCATAGAAAAAATAGCCAACAGTAGGACTGAGCAAATACATGATAAAGAAACCTTTAAACTGTAATAGATATAGAAAAAATATACTATTTATTAGACATATTATTAATCGTGTTGATTGTTTTATGGATTAAAATAGAAATGCAATGATTCCTGTTTTTTTTTTTTCCACTGCATTTTTAGACTACTTGCCATAACAGACTAGTCAGCAGGTTTTGTAAACCCTTATGTAATTCCTATTATACATTAATTATCTATGTTAAAGGCTATGTTAAAAAGCTACAGAGCATCTGAAGCAGCGTTTAAATAATAAGTATAATAACCCTAATATTCAATATGAAAGCTGTGCCATTAATCTGACAAGCTAATGTAAAAGCTAAAATAAGTGGTTAAGAGGTTTATTATAGGAAATCATTTCACATTTGGACAAAAATACAGGCCACAATATTTTATTTTGTAGCTGCAAAATTGAAGACTTGGTGGAAAAAAATAGGTCTGGTACTTTTTCTAGTAGAATTTTCTGTTATTATTAATATATTTTAGCACTAACTTGCTTTAACAAAAAGCCAGATGCTTTCCCAGTTTAGTCAGTCACTGTGTTCTGTTTCTGAATTATGTATGTATGCCTAAACTATGAAGCAATAGTGCAACAGATAACATTGTTTAGTTTAAACGTATTAGCTAAGTTTGTAAAAGTTCAGTAAAATCAATTTTAAGGATTTGAGGATTTAAGGATTTGGAACTATGGTCCCTAAAAATGTCTTCACCAATTGAAATGTGAAGGGTGGTACACCTTTTAAAGGCACTTTGTCTGGAATTTGCTCTGTAACCCCCAGCTAAGTAAGGATGAGGTAGGTATGTCACTTCTCAATCTTAGAGAGGATTTTCATGCCTCCCTAGTTGTGGTACCTGGCCTATTGTTGTGATGCCAGTATAAAAGCTAAGTGATATGATATACAGGTCAACACATGTTCTATTTTGATACAAGCATTCATAGGGGACAAATTAAACAGTACCAACGGTTTTCATTTGACTGAACATTAGGACCTGAATTAACAAATTTACCTTGGGACATAAAAAAGGACACATTATTATCTCAATTTTTATGTAAGATTTAAAGGGCAAGTGTTACATAACCAGCCCAAGTTTCTTAACATACCTATATCTCTTAACATAACTAGGACTAACACTGCCATCCTATTCAAAGAGATTAAAGATCCCGATTCACAAATTGAAGACAACTCTATAGTAAAGTGCAAACATAAGGTGCTGAAACAGATTCATCTACACTGATCAGCAAAATTATTAAAACCTCCTGCCTAACACTGTGTAGGTCCTCCTTATTCCACCAACACTGCTCTGACTCATCGAGGTCCACAAGATCACTGACAGGGTGCTTTTTGGCACTAAGATTATAGAAAAATGTCCTTTAAAGGGATAGTTCACCCCAAAATGAAAATGTGATGTTTATTTGCTTACCCCCAGGGCATCCAAGTCAAAGGTGACTTTGTTTCCTCAGCAGAACACAAATGAAGATTTTTTACTTTAACCGTGTCAGTCTGGTAGTCATTTAATGGAAGTGGATGGGTGCCACACCTTTCAAAGTAAAAAAAAACATGCACAGACAAATCCAAATTATACCCCGCACGCTCGTGTCGATACATTGATGACTTAAGACATGAAACGATGGTTTTTTGTGAGAAACTGAACAGTATTTATATCATTTTTTACCGTGACTAAACCATCTCCGTCTCCCTGTGTACACGCTTTGGCCTAAGATACGCAAACGCCAAAAGTGCTCTGTTGCGTGTATACGTCACTCGTTGTTTACACAGAGCACAGAGATAACAGCGTTTGCGTGTCTTACGCAAAAGCGCGTACACAGGGAGACGGAGACGGTTTGTTCACGGTTGTCTATCAGAGGTAAAAAAATTATAAAAATACTGTTCAGTTTCAGCAATTTGTGTCATGTCTGTAGGCTGAACCGGTTCTGGGTTTAAAAAGACTTGAATATACCCCAGCATATGTTAATCCAAAACCACCAACATTTAACAGTGTCGGTATGTTGACTGGTTAAAACAAATACTAATACCTATAATCTCATTTAAGAGTGAGAAGGTGGGATCACATTACTGATGTGGTTAAGAGCAGACATTTGTAGTGTAAAGTCAGCTTATATCCTTTTTCTTTGATTTTTATACTATTTATACTATTTATATTATCATTTTAATTGATAATAATTAATCTAACTCATTAACTCTTTCACATTAAACAGACTGAGAGGCAAAAAATATAATTTTTATTTACTTATACCTACAGTATTTGTAATATATGTTATACACTGTTTTATGCTTTTATGTAGCACCAATCTGACCGATAAATTCATTTTTCCCCCCAAATTTCCTTTATTCTTCAAATATTGTGACATTTCATCCATTCGGCCCATAAATACTTCAATTACATTTTTACTAATAGCCAATCAAAATACAGCAGCCAATCACGCCAGTACATACATAAAACAGGCAATTGTAAAGACATTATTTGGCCCATTCATAATGGCATATACATGTTATTTACAAATTTAGAACCCCCATAAAAAATGGCCACAGTACAGAACAATTTCAAACTGATTGAAAAAGAATGTTCAGTTCATCCAGCTAGTTAGATATTTGATAGAATTGCACATCATAACACTGGTAAAACGAATGTATGTGTTTGTATGTGTTTGTGTGTGTGTGTGTGTGTATTTCTAAAGAGCCGTATTAGTGACTGATTTTTACCATTCAGACCACATATACCCCAACACAGGCCCATTTGGAAATCCTAGCATCTCCTATATTAGCGGGCTCCAGTCAACATGACGGCCAAATTTACATATAGTGTTGTGGGCTGTACGATTATATATGCCAGAAACTTACATGCCCCCTGCGTAGAGGAAACACATTTTCCAATGCACCCTGGGTGGGGAGGCTAATACTGTAGTGCACAACAAAGATCTTTCATAATGAAAGATGCCACTCCAAGTGCAAAAAAAAGAAGCTGCTCCCTTTTGGATCCACGGCTCTGTGTTCCAGGAGAGATTAACTTAAAAAAATGAGTTGTGTTGATGACATGTGTAAGCCAGGCGCATACAAAAAAAAATTGCTCTCTCCCCTCTTCTCTCTCTCCTCTTGCCCTCCCTCCCCTTTAGAGACATCCAGAATACATTTGCGCATTGACACAATGCTTCCCTGGCTTAACATTTCAACATAGCGGCGATGAATCATTCGAGGACTAATGTATTCAGGACAGGCGAGGACCAACTGCTGCTATCAAAGGACTTGCTTGAATAACTGTAATAACTGGAAAATTATTTTGATAGCCTGAAACAATCTTATATATCACAGAACTTTATTAAAATAATATCAAATCAAATTAGCCTGTATCCCCATAATGAATTAAGTAACAGGTTACGCTGATATTAATCTCGACTAGCTCGCAGGCATTGCGGCAGGAGCATTTAATAAGCCGGTCCCTGTTGCTCTGAAGGGCTAGAAATCCTCGAGTACCAGTGCTTATTCAGGGAAAAATACATCAAAAGGCTCTCTCTCTCTCTCTCTCTCTAAATAATGTGCCCGTTTTCTCTGCCTTTGGTGAAATTATTCATAAGGAGAGAAAATCTTGGCGAAATCTCGGGAGGGTTCTGATTAGCAGCTGACCCATGGGGACGCTACGTATCCTAATCCCCTAAATGCCTCGCTGTCTCCCTCCCACCCATGCGCCGTGGAGCAGACCGCGCGGACCCCGAAATAATAATATAATCATGTTTTCTTATGGCAGCGTGGAGCAGCCGGGCCAAGCTGAAGCCGCAGCGGGCCTCCCCAGCCCCGGTGCAGCTGTCTGGGCTTGCGCTTGCTCGGGCCCCGGCCTGACTCTCCAGCCCCCCAGCTCTTCTCCCTCTCCTTTTTCCCTCTCTCCCTCTCTCCCTTTGCCACTTGGATACTGTCCATTTTCAGGGCTAAGAACCTGCTGGAGGCTCTTTAAATTTTTTAATAGAGCCCAGATGAAGCAGTGCTGGGGAGAGGAGAAGACAGCTCGTGTCAGTTTTTCTCCCGGCTCCCAGAGGGCCAGTAGCCCTGTAATGATCTGGTAAGGCTACAGATTAAAGTCGAGCTGGAGTCCAAGAAAGTAGGGGGGAAAGAGAGCTGCCAGTTGCTCTTCACTCGCTCTCTCTCTTTTTCACTCTCTCTCTTTCTCTTTTGTCTCTCTGTCCTTACCTCTTTCTCTTTCACTCTCTGCAATGCCTCTGCTCTCTCTCCCACGGATCGAGCTCAGCATTTGCGCTGCCTGATGTGTGTGTGTGTGTGAGTGTGTGTGTCTGTGAGTGTGAGTTGGGGGGGTCGTGGAAGCTGGGGGATGCGGGTGCCAAATAACCTGGTCACAATGCCACCGCCATACTTTTCTTATCCTGTGTTTTGCTTTCTTGTCTCTCTCTTCCTGCCCACCTTTCCTAGCAGTTTTTATTTGCTTTCGCTGGGTTATCTGCCCCCACTTCGCCATTGCCACCACCTCCTTCTTCCCCTTTTTCTCTCCCTCTCTCTCTGCCTGTCTTTTCCCTCCTCTCGTCTTCCCCCTCCTGTTCTTCCCCTCCTTGCCTCTCGTTCCCCCCGGTCAGCCTGGCTTGTTGTGTTGCCCTGCAAACTGCGCTACATAACCATCCTCCAGGGTGGACACTAAATCTTTTGATGCAGGCGGAGTACTGATAACATCTGAACTAGGGGAGTCTTCTCAGGGCATGCTTGACAGATGTAGCGGGGGCCTTTTAGGATTTAGTGCTAGAGCGTATCTATTACAGGCGCTGCGGCAGGGCTTGGCAGGCCCGCCTGGTAATCTCCCATGAATTTCTGTCCAACTTATCGCAGACCTGGGACAGGTTTCTGCAGGAAGTAGAATCGTTGGATCTTCTCTCCCAAAGACACAGCAGACAGACCAGGCCTTTGAACTCTACATTACCACAGATAGGAAGGACACAAACATTGCTCACAAATAAAAACCCCAAGATCAACAGGATTCATGTTCTAATGAAGCTCTGTCATGCATAACTAACCCTACAGTGTCCACTCTGTTTGCCGTGGTCTTTGACTGTACGCTAGAAATGCATAGTTTGACTTTGTCTTCAGGGTAGAAACACAAACAGAGTTGTTTTCCATCGTCTAATGACTCATGCCCTTCAAAAGTGAACTCTAAAGACAAACAGAGAGAATCCTTCTGTGTCCTGAAGACCAGGAAACTGGTGGACTATTAAAATTATATAATTATGCTAATCTATTCAAAAAGGATAATCATAAACATCCTAGAGAAATAATATACAGACACACACAGAAATATGAATATCAAGTAGATAAAGAAAAGCTGCCATGGGCTACCAAAGAAAGCAGATTTGGTATGGATGGCTTTTTCATGTGGGCATGGGGGAAATATGGCTTTTGTCTGTGTTTATGAGTGCATGAGTGTGTGTGAGTTGTATGAGAGTGAAAATCATGTGTGTGGTTGTAGGTAGGGGTGTGTGTGTGTGTGTGTGTGTGTTTATGTGTATGTGTGCATGCATGTGCATCAGTGCAGGATGTGAGTAAATGTTTGTGTTTGTTCCATCCCTCTGGAGGGTTTGATCCCGTGCCATCTGGCAGCTTGGGGCAAAAGGGGCCGTCATCTTCCTCAGCTGATGGTTTCTCTGCCCCCGTGCCCTCCATTCGACACCCCTCCACACCTCTGATTCCCCTCGTTTCCTCTGAAGACATCACTCCTCCTCTTCTCTTCTCTTCTCTTCTGTTCTCTTCTCCTCTCTTCCCTTCTCTTTTCATGTGTGGCTGAATTTTCTTTTCCACTACCCAGTCTATGTGGCCCATACATATATAGATATGAAATGTGCACACACAGTGCTAAAAGCATTCTTATAGCTTATAGTCATCTGCCCATTAACAAGAACAGAGTGTTTGTGTGGGGGGTTAATGCGATTTAAAAAACAGCTACCATATTACAGTAAGTAAATAAATCATTTTCCATTTGCTTGAAAATGAGGAAGAAAGATCTACGATGCGTAGTTAGATAAGTGACGTAGCGTCCAATTACTACTGCTACTCTCTCCAGCCCAGTGGAGGGGCTCTCGAGCTGTTGGATATTTGACCATTACGGCTTATTTCACTTTGCGACTTCAGGCAATTATTTCCCTACTGGCCCATTTAACTCATTCAGCTCTTTTCCCACAGCTCCCTCATCACACGAGGGAAAGAGTGTGAAAATAATCCAGCGCACACATGTCACTTCCCAGAGTTTGATGTGGATGGATTGTTTCTATGCGTGTGTGCTTGTGTATGTGTTTCCAGCCTTTTTTTTGTGTTAACCACAAATTTAGCCCCTTTATATGAAAGAAAGACAGAGTTTGTGTGTGTGTTTGTGTGTGTGAGCTTGGTGTGTGTGTGTGTGTATGCATGCATTTATGTGTGTGTGCTTTTGCTTGGGGGCAGGTAAAGTAAGACTGAGGTAGAGTTTAAGGAGATCTGGTTTCTGTGACTACCTCCACTGAACACTGACCCACCTCAGGCTAAACACTGTCCATGAGTGTCTGCTCCACTTCCTACAGCTGTGACCTCACTTCTACACACACTAGCACACACACACACACACACACACACACACACACACACACGCACACACGCATAAACACACACACAGTTTTTTATGTTTGGGTGCTCGTCAAAAGGTTGTGTATGCCATATATCTGGCATCACATTGACATTGTGCCACTAATATCTGTCACTTACTGAAACTGTTGCTCAGGTAGTCAGTTAGACCATCTAGGTGTTAAAACTGGTAATTGAAATAAGTTATAGATTAAGTTGTGTCACATTCAGAAGTCTAATTATATTATAGGACTAAGCATGGCAAGGATACTGAATGACGAGTTCATTTAGACAGCTCTGATAGAAACTTAATCCACTGAGATATCTCCATACTGGCCACACATACATGTGATATCTCTATATAATGCAATGTGACAGCACACTAGGATACTTACCACAGGCTTAACGGAATGAACAGCTCATTAGGTCATGAATATTCATTTGAATATAAGGTCAATTATTATTATTATTATTAATGTTATTATTATTATTATTATTATTATTATTATTATTATTATTATTATTATTATTATTATT
>JBBKCR010000141.1:15686706-15700914 GCA_037577295.1 Ladigesia roloffi | reverse complement strand
GCACTTTTTTCAGAATGTGAGGGGCATGTCCTTCCTTCCTCCCCCACCCCCCCCCCCCCCAAAAAAAAAAAACAAAATATATAAGTCCATCTCTGGTGCTGTTTATTGGAAACATTGTAAGCAGCGAGAACTCTCCAGATAGAACAAGAGTGTGTATGTAAGCAGATGTGTGTAGAGAGCAGCAGGGGCTCTCTTCTGCACTCTCTCCTCCTCTCTCTCTCTCTTTCTGTATGTGTGTTTTGGAATAGAGATGTCTGGACCCTCTCTCTGTTATTGATCGCTCAGCGCTTTGAGAACAAAGAGTTAATCCCTGAAAGGCGAAACAGCACAGATTTCGTCTCCGTCATGAAAGTTTAAAATGTCTTCTTTTTTTTGTTTGGCCCTGTGAGACATGTTCTCAGTGTAGCTGGCTGTGTGACCCGGGGCACATTGGAGATCCAATACTGAACCCTATTCATCCTACATTGAACCAGTCAATACCTATTATTAGCTACTGTTGGCCTATCCGCTCAGCTATGGCAGAGAAAAAGTAGGTTTTGAGATTGGCCAGCAGAGGAGGGGAGCGCTGAAACCCCGCCCAATCCCTCTTGCTCTCTCTCCCTCTCTCTCTCTCTCTCTCTCTCTCTCTCTCTCTCTCTCTCTCTTTCTCTCTCTCTCTCTTCACGGCCTGGAAAGGCTTCTGTTAAAACTGTGCTTTAATTGCACAGGATTGGGAGAAGCTAAATAACAAATAATGAAAATAATGAAACTCCTATCCCATGTAATCCTCTCATATGCATCTGTCATGGATCAGTATAATAAAGAACAATGCTGATAATGATGATGATGGGTATGATAATGATGATGATGATGATGATGTTTATGGTAATGAAATCTTGCTGTGATTATTCTCTTCGCATTATACTGAGTGGCATTTTGTTTTGCAATACATTGTGTCTCACACGATTTATTCTTATATTAAGCATATCTTTTGTTATTTGTCACGAAAGAGTGTCGCCTGGTGTTTAGTGGTTAAAAGTATATCGTGTGGTGTAGCGAGGTGGCTAGCCTGCTCTCTCCCGGGTCCTGCTCCTCTGGGCGGTGTAACACACTCGAGCCCAGTGTGATGAGTAATGTAGCTCTGGCCACTCCGGTGACAGTATTGGGCCAGTCCAAAGGCTCAGACGGAGTGGAAGGAGCCTGTTTGCTAATAGGCAATAAATTGTGGTTTTAATTATAACAGCACGGTAATTACAATAAAGGAAACACCCAGACCTCAAAGGGGAATAAAGACAGGAGAAATCCCCCTTGAAGTAACAATGACACCTGGCTAGTCTGGACCGCAGTAATCAAGTGCGACAAAGGCACACTGAAACTGAACTTGCTTTGAACTTGCTTGTGATTTAGGTTGCTTTATGTGTGCTACATTTTAGTAACGTCCTTTAAAAACCAACAGGGCCCGAGGGAGGGCAAAGTGCAGGGATGGTGAGGTAGGCCTGCGCTGAAGGACAATTCGCTTCGCATCTGTGGGTTCCCTGCAAGTGCAGCATCGGAGGGAGGGAGAGAGAAAGGGCCATGGCTGGGTCTTTCTGTCTCCTTCTCTTCCTCTCTGAGTTTCATTTGCTAAATCTCATTGTATAGGTGGCCTGCAGGGACTGGCTAACATCAGTTGTCCCTTTAAGCTGGAACCATTGTTGATGATTCACACACATACGCACCACACAACCAGACTGATTTTGTTAAGCTGAGCACAACATTTGGTTGAAAATCAAAAACAGTATTCACAGCATGCACACACACACTTAACACACACACACATATATATACACACAAGTCAATATATGAGCCGTCAGTAGTTGAAGCTGATCTGTTAGAAGCCAAATTGTGATTAGCGTTAGCAAAGCTAGCCTACAAAAGAGCTGTTGTAAAAAGTAAATACTGGCTATGGTAGAAAGTGTCAGAACACTCAGTGCACCACACACTGATACGTATGGAGATTCATAGCTGCAGACCAGACAAAGAGCCCATGATGATCCACATCCATGGCCGAATTAAGCTACAGTGCTGATATGGGCATCAGAAATGGACCCTGGAGCAGTGAAAGGAGGTGGTCTGGGCTGATGAATCATATATTCTTTTACATTATGTAAAATTGACTTTATTGGAATAGAAACATTGTCAACTTTCAGGGTAAGGTGATGTAAAAGCATATAATTTTTTTGTCATTTCTACTGGTCCATTCAATTTGTCACAGTTTAAAGGTGGTGATTTCAAAATCTGTAAAAAAAAACAAACAAACTCAAGTATGAGCTCCAGGGCTTAGTTCTGAGACAATGTGTGTGTTACTGTGTCTGTGTGTATCAGTGTAGCCGCTATTATTGCTGTAAAATTAGCCTTATGGAGGTTTTGCCTGTTGCATAAAAGCTAACCACAAACAATGTAGCGTGAGTTGACTTGAATGTGTGACTTTTTGCAAACATTTATGTCTGCACTCTCTGCTAAACAAAGCCAGACAGACTGTGAACTCAGTCGAAACACGTCTTTGTGCAAGACAGCAATTACTGCGCTGATGATGCATAGGAGTGTGACCCTGCCCTCGGTCCACAAATGTGTGCACGCATGTATATGTGTGTGTGTGTGTGAGAGTGAGTATGGGCCGTGAAATGGTCCCTGTCACGTCGGTGCGCAGTGACATGGCACCTGAAGCGCTGTGCAGTGAGAATAGATTAGAGGAGGAGTCTTCAGTGCCAGGTCAGTCCACCCCCCCACCCTTTTGCCGGCCGCTTTTAATTGTGTGAGCCGCCCTGGCAGGGCTCAACAGGGGGTCATCAATCACACGTCTCAGTCTTTTCATCTCGTGTGCCTTCTCGCATGGCCTAAGTGGAAGCCTGTGCAGCATATGCTTTTCAACTCGTCCAGCTTCTCTGTGCCCTGAGCAGCGGCTGCTTTGTGCGATGTGAGGATGGAGGGGTGAAGGGGCTGGCAGGCACCTCTCTTTGTCAGCACCACTCGCCTTCAAACGCTCGCCGCTGGTCTCGGCCCTGGCCTCCACTCAAGCCAGGCCAAATCCACTGCTGCGACAAGGGGCCAATAGTGGAGCAGAGTGTGTGTGTGTGTGTGTGTGTAGGCCGGTACGTGAAAACTATGAGAAGTAAGAAGGTGAGAAACAGAGTAGAGCTAAACTATCCTCAGGGATCCATACAGTGTATTACATATATACTGGGCATATATTGATACTAAGAGGTTGGGACACTTATAGACATTTCCTTTATTTCTTCTATTTTAGAAGAGTTGTGAGGAGATCAAAATCAATAAAATGACACTTACAGAATGGGATCCTTGTCAGTATCAGGAGAGTCAACAAACTCCACTTCAATGACCCTCTATCTAAAGGCTATAGTGCTGTCTGCTATGGCCTGGGAGCACTCAGGCTGAGCAGCAGTCTCTGGACTGTGAGCTCTTACATATAAACGGTGGGGTGCAGTTTCTAATCCCCTCATCTCAGCTCAAGTATGGCTCTACAAATGCCTCATCCAGCAGGTCTGCAGTCATTAACCCAACCAGAGGTGCTGCACCCAGCCCCAACAAGAGACTAGAGCAATAGGGTAAGATCACAACTCCACAACTGCAGCAAATATACATGGCCTTTATGAGCATATTTTAAGGTCATAAATATTGGGAGGCAAACTGTTTTATTAAATGTATTTACCCCCTATGTTAGCCTTGAGAAACCCATCAAGATTCAACCTCATAAAATTTGTGCTCCCACAAGGGGCACTAAAAACTCGCAGAATCGATGGAAATGCCGTTAAAACATGAAACGTTCAAGTACAACGATTCAAATACAGCTATAAAAGGCAAATAAACATAAATACAGCAGCCAGTGGCACAGCCTGCAAGGACCACTGTTGCGTGGCCTGAAAAGTGATCAGAAGTTAAGAGGCCTATATCACAGGAAAAACTGAGAAGTGTCATGCTCATGATGTTCACCTGTAAATAGTCTTTTATTGCTCTAATAAAATAAAAACCTTGCATGGGTTTAAGAGATTCAGCCATGGTTCGCAGGCTCTTTACGCGGTATAATGAGAGTCTGTCAGTATGATGCGCATTATTTGTTAAAAGATATTACCCTCGATGCAGCCTCTCCCAGCCGGTGACAGGAAGTAATGGGCCACTTTTGATAAACAAAGACACCACAGTGCACATGCCCTTCTCTGACAGTGACTGAATGGGGGCAAGATGTACAGTGACAAGCACCGGCACATAGGTGCACAGATACACACACATACACGTACACAAAGGCACGTTGAGCGGTGTCCACACACATGGCTGATGGAAGCATTGTGACATGGACAGCGCAACAGACTGTCACTTCGGCTTCACCTGTGAGCAGGTTTTTTGGCCACAATGAAACGTGCGCCGCGGCTCTTTAGCGCCGCTGCCCTGGGAGAACATCACACTCCCCGACTCGGCCGAGGTGAGAGAGCATGTCAGCGCAGCTCGCGAGCCGATAGAGCTTGCAGCCAAACAGTCCAGCCAGGAACGCTCGGCATAAACAGATGATTTACTAGCCGCCTGGCTCCACGCTGTACACCAGCAACTGCCAGGGCCGAGCACACACCGCGTGCCAGCTCCTGAATTCATCAGAGATGGACATTACTGTAGAGCGTACACAATTAAATTCTAATTGAGGTTTTGGGACTTCTTTCATAGCTTTCTACAAAAGGCACAAGGTGTTTTTCTCTTCAAATAGATGCTAAAGGAAATGTTTGGTACGCTACAGGACATCGTTCTCCTCCATATCAGAGATCTCCATACGCAGAGCTCTCGCTGTGGAGCCTTGACCTTCATATTTAATGTAGATTTATAGCTAGCCATGTGGAGATCAATAGGAGAACAATGTGGAAAGATGGAGGAGAACAAGGAACCTCGTAGAGGTTTTGGACAGTAATGGTGGCCTCCTGCTAGGTACAAAGGACAATGGAAATAATGCCTCGTGACAAAGCAAGGCATTCATCTGAAGCGGTTTGACAATTAGGGAAAAGAGAGCAAAACAAAATTTTATCTTAGAGGGAGGACAGAATCTGGAGACAGAGGTATTGTGAATAGCAAACAACACTTCTTTTTTTTTTTTTTACTAAAAGCTACAATATTTCTGGATTTATTAAAAAAAAATCAGTAATTTGAGTAGAAAAAGTTCAGTGTGTGATGTTAAAACTGAAAAGAGAAGCAAGCAGGGCTCCAACTGTATACTGGGAGAGAAAGAAGGAGGGAGCTAGGGAGGGAAGAGGAAGAGAGAGCCCGAGCCAGACTGCACAGAGCTCTTTTGTCACCTGGGGACGCGTATTTGCCCATTAGATGTTGACCCGATTTAGAAGCGCAGCTGTGAAGGAACGCTATGTCAGACCCTTCCAGCATCCCCAGCCCTGCTCTCTCTTTCTCCCTGTCTCTCTCTCTCTCTCTCCCTCCCTCCCTCTTTCTCTTGCTCGTTTGGAGAGGCTGCTGTTGACACTGCAAGACTCTTGTTAAAAGTCAGAGCTCTCTCTCTCTCTCTGTCGAGTTGTGGTGCTCTGTCAAAAAAATGTTTGTCTACCGTGTTTAGCATCAGGGTAAGAGGCTAAGGTGCCTTGGCCCAGTTGGGCTTCATTAGGACTGGGCCGTCTCCTCGCGTCTTCAGGCACCAACGCTGTGCCACTCAACATTAGGCTTATTAATGCACCCCCAGCCGCCCACCCCTTTATTTATGGCTGTGTGCGGGCCAGGCTAGCCCGTGGCCATGTGGGGAACAAATCCATTTTAACACACAGTACAAGTCCAAACCTATCCAGACTTGGACAAACATTCTCTGGAGGTGAAAGTGGACAGAACACCAAAACTCTCTCTCTCTCTCTCTCTCTCTCTCTCGCTTTTTTCCAGACCCTTTTTTTCTTCTCTCTATCGCCATCTCTGATCCTTCTGTTTCAGTGCTGGCACAGGGCTGCACTTTTTCATCCCAGCACATATACTACAAGGCCGTCTGACTGCGCTTATTCAGAAAAGTTGGCACTCAGCTTCCTGTAGTAGTCATCATGCACGATAAATCTTTCCTTTACTCTTGAAACGGACCCCCTCCTCTCCCCCCTCCCCTCCTTTCTCCATTGCTCTCCCCTTCTTTCTTACCCTCCGTTTCCTCTTACTCTTTTGTTCCTACTCTTGACCTCTGTATTTCTCTCTCACTCCCTGTCTCTCACCCTTTGCCTCTTTCTCTCCCTCTGCCTCACTCTCCCTTTCTCTCCCTCTCTCTCTCTCTTTCACCCTCTCGCTCTCTCTTTATTTCTCTCTCTCTCTTTCTCTCTCTCACTCTCCCTGTGTCTCTCCCTGACTCTCTCTCTCTCTCTCTGTGTGTGTCTCTCCCTGACTCTCCCTCCTCTCTCTGGTGTCCAGGGCTGGGGCACTAGTGAATAACACTGCTAAAATGTTTGGACATGAAACGTTAAACAGACGGCGATATGTGCCGCTCCCTGAAGGCTTTGCTCTTTGCCTATGATATAAAGTGTGTGTGTGTGTGTGTGTGTGTGTGTGTGCATGTGTGTGTATGTGTATGCCAAGAGGCCCTCGCCTCCCCAGGCTACTCTCTCCCAGGCTGAGCCCCCTTTTAATCAACCACAAGAAGCATTCAAAGCCTTTCCACACCTTCTTACAGTAAGCCCACGCAAATCCCGGGCTAACTTTCACACATGTGGCGAGCCAGCCGTGCTGCGGGACCGCGGGGGCTGCGGGAGACGTAACTTTAGCCCCCCAGTCAGACAGCAACCTCACCACATCAAGCCGGTGGGTTCGACGGGCATTGCCACCTCCAATGCGGCCCTCTCACATGAGGCAGGGAAAATCTCAGGCAACCCGAGCTGGAGCCCAGGCACAGGCGAGAGCTAGATTTAATAGGGAGGCTCAGCAGATTTCATTTCTTTCTGCAGGGCCGCGGGACGGAGTGGCTCAGGGTGATGGAAGCTGAGAGAAGACAGGCAGACTTGCGGAGGCCAGTGGAGCTGAACTTTGCGGGGAAAGTGTCAGACTCGTCTCCAGCGCATCGCGCTCTTTTATGGAGATATATTCCACATAAATGTGTCTCACGGGTGGGAGAACGAAATGACTGGCCGCAGAAAGAAGCATTCTTTTTTATTTCTCTTCTGTCAGATGTTTGTAGAAGATGCCTGTGTTTTATTAGTCAAAGGGACTTCTTTGGAAAATAAAAATGCAGCCATAAGAATGCTCTTAGCTTTAGACCATTTGCCACAGAATAAAGGGCATTCAAGCTGTAGTGGGAAGCAAAGCAATAGGTCTGATTCTCAGAGCCTCAAAGCGCCTCTGGTTCGCATAAAAACACGGTTGCCCTCATGCAGTCAAGGCGGTAACATTAGAAAAGTAGCTGTGCTGTCTGTTTGGGTAGCACTGACTGAATCAGTAACATTAGAGCAGTGTGTCAGGAGCTCAAGGCCAAGCGGCACAGCCCCTAAACCTCCAGCATATTCAGATCTCACACACATTCACACACATGTGCCCAGATTTACATACATGCAGACAGTAATATAGAAGGACATGGAATGTGATTCTCATTTCAGGGGTGCAAACATGTACACATTCTGGGCAGCTCTGGAATGTCCATGTTAGGCTGTGGTAATTGACCTATAGTCACTAATGTGTTTTGTCATAGCAACTCTTGCAAGGTTGGACAAGCTTTACGGAATGCTGGTGATAATCCCACTCAACCTGGTGAGACATTGTTGCACACTTTGTTTAGAGCTACACAATACTAAGCTCCAATTTTTGAATGCCACTGATATCTCTATTATCACAAAAGGCAGGTTTGAAACAGAAAGAGCTCATTTGTTACCTGATTGTAAAAAATACCTCCAATCAATCAACGTTTCACATAAGTGAGGTTCCAATATTGTCGGTATGTAATTCAGCACTATATAATCTGATGCAAGGTGTGAGCATTATGAGGTTAAATAGGATTTAAACAATGTTTAGCAGGGTGTTCATCTCAGGAACAATTACATCAGAAAATTCATGGACAGAGCATGGACAGGTCTGTCCTTCTCCATGGGCAGTCAAATATACTGTAGTGAAAGTCGGGGCTCTGTGTCGAATTGTACTCAAATGAAAGTGGAAATTTAGATTCCAAAATATACTTTAAAAAAAAAGACATTTAATCATTCTCCACAAAAGAATATAATACATTCTTTGTGAATAAATACAAAGTTTTCATTGTTTTTGGGGTGGGATGTGGAGTGGTGTGGTGCAATGACTACATGGGTGACATTCACACAATGCCAAATTAGCATAACAATTTGATTGCACAATGAAATGAATTTGGCGGGCTGTTTTACTTAAAAAGATAAGAATAATAAATGTGAAGTTGACTGTTTGGTACAAGTGCAAAATAATACTAGAAAATATTCTTACTTTTTTCATTTTTGTTAACTTTTAATTAGAGGTTTGCTTTGCACTTTGAAGGCCTAAAACAAATATTATATGTTATATATTATATATTTTTAGAATGTTGCTCAAGTATTATTCTCACTGAATGTATTTCTTTGTATATATATATATAACGTTCTAAAAAAATAATATTATGAAGCAGGTTTTATTAAATAATATTATGAAGCACTATTATAAAATCACCATGTGTCAAAAGTTGACCAAGGCTCCAAAATGTTCCCGAGTAAGATTTAAGATTGTTAAGTACATTAATAACTGTAACTTGCCAGCATGTAATGTAAGTTGTAATATGATGAAATGTGTGATGTGCTGGAGGATGATCCAGTGGGGTGTGCAGCTCAGTGTAGGTCAGTAGAGACTATAAAGCGCCTGGGAGATGTGAGTGGAAGCCCACTCAGAGCGGGCGCGTAACAGTGAAGGAGAGTAAGGGAGAGACAGGAAGGGCTGCAAACAGCGGGCCGAAAGCCCCCTAGGCCCTTGATCATGCGGCCTCTTCAGATGAATTACTTATTAGGGAATATGTGCAGAATGTGGGGCTCCTTCCAGGCTGTGATCTCCCTGCCAGTTTAGCCAAAGTTCCTCTCCTCTACTCAGCCTGCCGCTTTATCTGGCGTGACTCTGAGCCCCGAGCTGTCCACCACACCAACACAAAGAAAGAGGGGGGTGCGGAAAGAATGAGAGAGAGAAAGTGTGAGATGGGAAGGACAGAGCGAGAGAGAAAAGTGGAGCAAGAGAAAAGGAGAAAGAGACAGACAGAAAAATATGGAAAGAATGAAAAAATGAGAGAGATGGAAAGAGAGAAGGGACGAAGGAGATAAAGAAGGAGTGAAATGGAAAGAGAAAAATGGGAATGATGAGAGAATAAAAGATGAGAGAGGAGAAAACTGAGATGGAGGAGAGAGAGAGAGAGAGAGTGAGAGAGGGAGGGAGAGAGAAAGAGAACTTACAGGCGGCAGTGCTGTCTCTGGCCAGGCTCAGGCCGTTCTGACACGTGTAGAACCACAGCAGCCGCACTAACAGAGAAACAGACTCTCCGACAGACACTCAGACCACACTGTGCTTTCCTCTTTACGGGCAACGCTTTCTGGGCAAGGGCAGAGTTGATATGGGCCGCGGCAGGCGGTCTGATGTTCTGCCAAGGAAAATCGATTAAGCAAAACCCACCGAATCATGTTGCGTGAGAAGCCGGTGCCCGTGGTGGGTGACATTAAATGCAGAGGCTGGCACAGGCCAGGCTGCAGCTGATGGAGAGACCGCTCGCCTTGCTTAGGTAAACAGGGCTGTGTTATATTTTCGCGGCGCTCACCAGACTGCTGCTGAGGAACGGCAAAGAGCAATGGCACAGATGGCTTTGAAAAAAAAAAATCTATGAATTTCCTGCCATAAGCATTAAGATCCTCCAATGAAAGCCAGATTGGGGTGGCTGAAAGACTGAAGCTCAGATAAAAATATTAGTCTGAGAATAATCAATACCCCAGGCAGTGTGAATAACATGTATGTAGCAATAAAACCATTTTCCAATGCCATAGAAACACTTTTTGAGTCTTCTCACCATTAGCTATCCCAGCTATACTAGTAAGGCTACTCATTCACTTTTCAAGGCAGGAGATGCCTATTCAAACTATATCCCTAATAAGCAGAAAAATGAAGTCAAATGCTTGGAGTTAAGCTGAGGTGTATGGAGTCAGGAAAATTGAATTGCATTTGAATCTGGTTCCTAAACCAAGGGTATTGAAACTATGCAACGACTGTGCATGTCCAGTGACAAAAGTCATCTTTACAGTGAGTGTACACAGCTATAACACATAGGTAATCATTTCAGTGAGTTTCTCTTTCAATTTTTTAAGTCAGTGGGCTCTCTGTTCCTTTATTAGGAGCATGGAAGTGTGTTTAATATGGACTGGTATACATATCTTCCTACAAATAGAGCAGATAGAGATTAGATTAAAAGTAATGCGGGTTTTATTTTAATCCTTTCTCACAGTAGGCATAAAATACAATTTCCATGTGTTTTGGAGAACCCTTATCTGATCTATGCACTTTTATAATTCCCCTTTTGTCCCTCATTGCTCACTAGCAGCTCAATACGGTGTCGCGGTTAGTAAAACTGAATAAAAAAGAAGTCTATTAATTCAAATTGCCTCAATCTACTGTCATTTCAGAAGTCAGAATGGCCACCAGGGGGACTGCAAGAAGAGTCTAGAGACTCATGTACTGAAGGATTCTTTAGAAAGATGGTCTTGAACCCACTGGGCTCCTTCATTTTTTAAAAATCCTGTAGATAATTTAAGGGTATTTTTATATAAGTTACTCAATGATTCATGAGAGCTATTGGGTGATACATTCTGTGATGGATAAATGAGTATTTAGCCCGGAGTTTCAGGTGTTAAGCTAGAAGCTGTGATCACATTTTCCTCCTAAAACATAGTGTATAAGCAAACACAGCGACAGCAAGGCTGTGTGTGTAAACTGCGGTGAGTGAGAGTGTGCCGCAGGAGGCCTCTGTGTGTGTGTGCCCGTGCACAGAGAAGCAATGTGTGATTTACCTGTGGGGCTGCAGCCGCACTGCTCCTAACACACACTGGCAGCAGGCGGCTCCGGGCCACTTCAGCACCCCGCGCAAATACAAAGTGAAACAATCATTCTGCACAACTTCTGCTTCTGTCCTGTCGAGAGATGTAATTTAAGGCCAGTGAACGTGACCCTCAGGTTATTCTCTATCTCTCTCACTCTCACACACACACACACATATACACAAACACACACACACACACACTCACTGGTCTGAATTCGCAGCTGTGTCTCCTTTACACACTGCAGTATGAGAAGGGCAGTAGCTAAGTGAAAATAATGGGATTAAAAAACAATTCTTCTGATCCCCACCCCCTTTAACAGAGAGCGAGAGATAGAGCAGGCGCGAGAGAGAGATAGAGCAGGAGCGAGAGAGAGCGAGAGAGAGAGAGAGCGAGAGAGAGAGATAGAGAGAGAGAGAGTGACAGATAGATGGAGAGAAGTGTGTCAGTGGTCAAATCAAGAGATTTCCTCTGGATACCACAGAGAGTAGAAAAAGGGCATAAGAGAAGAAATAGATACATAAAGATAAGGAAGAAGGGAAAAAAAAATCAGAGCATGATTAGTTGCCCTAGATTTTTAATTTTATCTTCTGTTTTGGGCATTAAGTAAAATAACCAAAGTAATATAATCAACTGGCCCCATTACTGAAAGTTCCCATGTAGGGCAATTGAACAAAGTGGCGTCCTCAAAGTGTGAAGGAGCTGAAATGAGGTCGTTCCTGGGAGCCATCGGTAATGAACCTCGTCACACGGGGAAGCACACGCGAGTGTAAGTGTGAGCAGGCTGGGGAGACCTGAAAGCGATGCCATGTAGCACGTAGCGCACAAGCTCATGCTAATGTAGAGCACTAGGGGTTACACACCCAGCCCATGATCACACAGACTGCTCAGAACCCTGAGCTTCTCGTGTAATGTCTCCTAAAAGCTCAGGAGTCCTTGCTGCAGGGTTACTACTATTGACGTTTGACATTTATTTCACAATTTTGGCTTTAAAAATCTGTGCAGGCATGAAAGGGTTAAGAAAAGGATGTTTGAAACTGCCTCCTCCTTTCTTTTCTCTCTTGTTGGTGTAAACTGTTCCCTCTGTGATCTAGCTGATTTTGCAGCTGTGTGTATGTGATGCTTTATCAAGGCCGAATCTCTCTGGAATAGGTAAAAGTGCTGGGATAAGGCAAAGAGCCTCTTCATGTAGTGAGTAATAACCATACTTTCCTCTTAACCCATAAAAACCTACTTCAACTGGTCAGTGACCTATGAACTCACATTCTCCCCCTATTTTATGCATTTTTTACATATTTGACTAAACACCACAATGTACATTTTATTGCTTATCAACATTAGGTTTTGACAGTTGTTTCTGAACATGGTCGTTAATATAATATTTTTAACTATAAGATGGATTTTAGGAACCATGTGTGCATAAAAGGTGTACTCAATATGACATGTATTTTTAAGAAACTAATATATAATTTGAATGCTAGAAAGAGTTTCTTTCAAAAAATTACTTGCAAATCCAGATTCCACAAAAAAAAACTAAACAAAACTAGCAAAGCTAGCTTTATGTTTCAAATAACTTAAACATCCATCCCCAAACTTATCTATTAGGCTAATGCAAAAAAAAATAAAAATAAAAATGTAAACATATTTGCACAAGCACATTTGAATATATATATTTGCCAATAGATATGTTCTAATTTTATGAAATGTAAATGAAATGTATCTAGAGTGGACAAAAGTTTTGGGACACCTTTTTTCAAGATATTCCTCCTTTAAAATTGGGTGCGTCTTATATTCCGGAGCGTCTTATATGGCAAAAAATATGGTAAATTCATTGAAATGTAAATGTACAGTATATAGTACAGCAGTATGTTGATACAAATGCCACTAAACATCTTTCCTGCTCATATATGGTTTACTTTGCTGGGACAGAAAGGTCCAGTGTCCATTCTATTTTGCTGTATGAGCCACGTTCTGAGTACCTGACATTACCAAGCAAGCTGGTTATAAGAAATGTGTGTAGGTTGCAAAGGGCATGAGGTGTTTATAAACAATTTGTGAAATCAGCAGGCATTTAGGGGTTAAATCCACAATGGTGGTGTGAAGAATCTCTTAAGGGCTTCCAATCCCCACTTCTACAAACATAGCTCATATTCACTTCCTTCCATGTCATTTCTGAATAGAAACCTGTAGGATGTGATAGGCTTAGGAATGTAAGGGGTTAAAACACATGAGAATGAGTGCAGATAAAGTGGCACACGGTCAGATAAGTCTGTATTGGGGCACAATGAGGTCAACTGAAGAGCAGAGCTGGACGATCACGTGTCTAACCCTCTATGGGACAGTCGAGAGCGTGCACTAATTAAATTTCCTGCACATCCCGGACACACACGGCCCCTTCGGAGCCTCACCGGTCTGGGGAGAAATGCTACATTCTTGCCCTAATCGAATTAACCCACCCCATTTTGTCAAATAAACAATACTTATCTGGACATAGATCATATGGCCAGTTGAGGCAGACACAGTGACCCCAAAGTCTGATCAATAGCTTAGTGGACAGCTGCCTGTGTTTCAGGGACCGGAGAAGAGAACACAAACACTGCCGCTTCTGTTTACACACTGGACACATCAAGAGCCCGTTGACACACAGGAGAGTAGGAATGTCTTTTAAGAGAAAACTCAGGGAGGTTAAAAGCATCGCTTCAAATTTTGGAGTTTTCATTTCAGTTGCAGCAAAGAAGGATGTGAGAGTCAGGTCAAAAGTCATTTAAATTCTGAGGAAATAAAGCAAAGATATCTTTAAATGTGAACCTGTGTAAATGAGTAGCAAAGTCTGCCAGGATAATGATGCTTTTAAAACCAGCGGATTAAAGGGATACGCAGTAATAATAGAAAGTGGGCCACCGAAAGTACTAGAGGATCAAGGGTCATGGCCAATGCAGCTAACACAAATGCCAGAGTGTGTGTGCAAGTGTGTGTGTGTGTGTGTGCAAGCAGTTTATTAACTCTGTCCAACAACCAGGAAGAGCCACCCCATAACCAGCCTGACCCTGTGTACTGACCGTGGCCGGACGCCTGCGAAGACAACATCAGCAGGTCAAACACACACACACACACACACACACACACACACACACACACACACACACACACACCCACACACACACACACACACACA
>JBBKCR010000141.1:15670163-15685311 GCA_037577295.1 Ladigesia roloffi | reverse complement strand
TGGTTGCTGTGTTTCCAGATTTGTGTCCCCATGAAGTATTAAAAACGAGAACACACACACACACACACACACACACACACACACACTTTCTGTACAAGGACCAAAAGGCAGACTACAGCTGGTCTGGCCTTGATCTCCACTTCTTCCTCCTCACAGAACTAGACCTTTACTCTTTCTCTTTCTCTCTCTCTCCCTGAAGAGCTCATTTTTATAGATAAAATTTTCTCATTATTAACTCTTTATTGTAAAATATGAGAAATTTCTGAGGAATTCGAGAATTCCAGGTCATGATCTGTTTTCCAATTAAGACATTATTCAAATGTATGTATGTATCTCTCTCTCTCTCTCTCTTTCTCTCTCTCTGCCTCTGTATGTGTGTGTCTGTCTGAGGTGGCAGTATTGAACTCAGTAATGGTGGCAATCCTGAACAAGCTTTGAAGGCAGTGGACTCAAACGTCTTCAAGAAAGTCTGCTAATTACTCCACACTGCAAATCAATAGCTCTCTAAGAAAATATATTAAAATACTACCATTAGCCATCCTCTCCTTCTCTCTCTGTCTCTCCCTCTCTCGCTTCAGCTCCAGCACATGGAGGATGAGTGGTGCCCCTCTGCCGGCATTTTAATTGTGGCAGCAATCAGCGAGATTCACAGGAACTCATTAATATGCAGATTTACAGCATCTTTTTGCTGCCACTCGTTCCTTTTTTCTTTAGAGAGATTTCACATAAATTGCCATTGAAGTGTTTCATAATTGCCTGTATAAAGAGTTAAACATAAATGCACAACGTGTGCGATTTGATGGCTAATTTTAGCAGTATCACCCACACTCCCTAATACTGCGATTTATGCTAAATGATTGATGCTTCACACTACCGACGCTTTTCCACTTCATTAATAAAAAAAATTCAGTCTGTTTTTTTTTTATTTTATTTTTCATGTGCCACGTTCTGTATACATGTATTTATAATACAATTAGCAAGTTATTATGGTGTCATATTGCATTCAGATCTGTGCAGCTTCACCAACAATGTCCTCCTTAAAACGTGCCTGCGACTCCGGGGAAAACACAAAAGCAGTTTTTGTGTGGCAACACTAGGAGGAGATTAAGGCTTATTTTTCCCATTGTCTGGGAGAAGGGAGGGACCAAATTAGACTGTGTGCTCGCCACATTAACACCATATAAAACTTGAAGTGCTCCACACAGTCCATTGCAGTTAATAGTCATATAATGAGAGAGTGTTGGAAAATGCTTCTATTAAATCACACTTTAATACTTCTCTCTGAAAAGTGATTGTTGTGTGGTTAAAACACATGCTACTATATAAATAAATACATCTATATATGTGTGTGTGTATTATGTGTGTGTGTATACACACACAAACTCACACACACATTTGCACATCCACTTATATATAGAATACTCTCTCTTTTATACAACACCACCAGTTATGGTGGATCATTAAGTACCTGTTAATGGCCTGTGGTAAGTGGCACTGAGGACAAGGTTTACCAAACGAACATTCATCCAGTTATTTTCTTCTTTTCTAGTCTGTGCAGCAGACACTTTTTCCCCTCTCTCAGCCTCCAACATTCTGTATATCTTCACCATGTCTATCAAATTAGCCTTTGAAAGGAGAGTTAATCGAATTTTCCAACAAGAATTCATGACACCCTGGCTGGGCACAATAGTTGGCCTCCAAATACAATAGGTGCCGTAAATAATGACAGAATGTCAATGACCAGATTGCATTACAGTACACAACAGCCAGTAAATAGAGTTATTCAGATAGTTTGGGGTCAGGAATACTGCCTTGCAACCCCAGGTCCAAGTGATATGGGCACAATGTTCCGAGTCTCTTTTTCTCTTGCATTTACACCTCGTGCTTTATGAATGGAAATGCAAGGGAATTTTGTGTCAACTGTATTATTTGTTCCATGGATTTGTATATCCATGGCCATATTATTTACGGTCTTCTATTACACCCATATCCTATTCCAGAACTTGCGGAGGAAAAGTAATTGCTCGCCTTGGTATCTGCCAGCATTATCGGCGTGCGATGGCGTTTACTGTAAATTGATAAAGGACATTATACAGCCACATTGTGCAGGTGGAATGGAGTTTTTCTCTCAGACAATAAAAGAAGCATGCTTTACAGTCACATGACCTGCTTATTCTGAGCAGGGAGGGCAAAGATAACACCAGCCCATCTGCCTACTGGCAGTCAAACTTGTACGCGTTCGACTTTCTCAGCACTCTGTGTGTGTGTGTGTGTGTGTGCGCATGTGCCATGGTTCATGCCGTAACATGAATGTTTTTTAATATATGTGCACCAGCTCTAAAAGGTCAGCGAGTGACATGGCCTGTTGTCTTTATGTTTGCGTGCCTACATTTCTGTGTGTGTGTGTGTGTGTGTGTGTGTGTTTGTGTGTGTGTGTGTGTGGGACAGAAATCTGTGGGAGTGCAGGGCCTCACTGGAGCGAAGCCTATGAATCCTGGCAGCATGAGCGCAGACAAAGTCAAACTGCTGCTCACACATATTTGGGGAGATATTTAATTAAAAGTGGATTACAAGAGTGTTGGATAAACAAAGATCAGATTAACAAATAACTGTACGCTATTTTCTCATTTGCCAATGCAAATTTGACTTTGTGGCTAGATCCGTGACACAGAAGTGAAGATTTATGACACTTCCAGAATATCAAGTCTAGGTCTGGAAATGAGTTTTAGGCGGGAAAGTTTTCTCAAGCGCTGATAAATCCTCCCACCTGCCGGAATAACCTTCAGCTAGCATGCTGGTGGCTGCTCATCAATAGCAGACATATCTGAATGTTAGACTGAGAATGCAGGCGTGCAACGCTGAAGTCCTGTCCATCAATCAGTCACCGCCTTTCGCAACAGACACACACACACACACAGACTCTGTGTTAACTCTAAGAGATGAGGCACCCAGGTGGAAAACACTTTGCACCACGATCATGAACCCCCCTGACCTACGGCAGTATGCACGCTTCTGTTTGGGCCATTCTAATTGGAATTTAAATTGAGTTGGACTGGGCTGCAGCGTGGTTCACTGAGGCCTAGAGAATAGCAAGAGCATTTTCTCTTTTCTCTACTGAGTTTCTCCTCTCCGTTCTAAGGCAGGAGTTTCTTTTCTTGCTCTTTTCTCCTCTTCCTTACTTTCGACATCGGCTGACCTTGCTGTGATGGACTGCCGGACTTTGTGACTGGGCACTGAGAGCTAACCGGTCTCTGAGACAGAGAGGAGGAAGGGAAAAAAAATGGATTTATTGACTTGTGACTTTGACTCGGGCTGATGTATCAGAGTCTGTATTATGGGGGATGATTAGGTTGCAGGATGTCAGGGACAACTTAATATAAACGAACCCCAAACAACACTCACACCCCCTCCTTCATCCCCAAACATCCGTGGCAGATCCAGAGAGAGATAGCACGGTCCAAATCAAACATATGAGCGTGCTGACGGGATGCGAGAGAGGGAGAAAGAGGAGAGAGAGGGAGAAGGCTGAGACTGAGGGATCAGACACCCAAAGCCCTGTATCATCAGCTCCTCTAGAGAGTCTAGTCTGGCTAGGGCAGCCAATATCATCCACAGAGAAAGAGTGAGAGTGAGAGAGAGAGAGAGAGAGAGAGAGAGAGAGAGAGAATGGGAACGAAAGTGGCAGTAACTGGGAACGAAAGTGGCAGTAAGGGATTTTCAATTGAACCAAATCTTTGTACATTTGTGAGGGGGGTCATTTTATTTTTAGAAGACTGCTTTTACTTAACACACCGTCAGTTATGGAGACAATAAATAACTGGACTTGAGAACACTGCACCTAAGTGATGGCAACACATACTGTTAGAAGGCATGTATATCAGCACACACTACAGTTGAGATCCAGTTGTAATCTACAGCAAAGAACCAATGAAATGTGCTGTCTAGCTATCAGCTCGTCTACTTGAGTGTTTAACAGCTGATTTGTGCCAAAATCTACTGGCAAAAGCAAGAAAACAAACCAAGCACAGCATTTTACAGTAGCACTGCACTTTTGTACTACAAAAAGAACAGATCCAGACAAGACTGAAGTGTGAATCATTACTGAAAGTCATTCAAGATATCAGTATCTTAACTCAATGCCTGCTACCAACATTTATGAGGTTCAAATTTCTTTGTTTCAAATGTACATCTACATTTTTGCAAAGAAAGCAGCATATTTGCAGTCATGGAAATCAGATAAATAACAACTTTGTATGAAGCAAATCAAACGTTTCTGCCTTAAACATTGCCATGTGATGACATATACACACTAATGTACCTTTGCATAGGCCACAATTCATTTTTTTTGTTTTTTTAATATGTGAAAATAATATTTCCCAACCTTTCTACAGAAGCTATTATTTTTACTACAACGATAGGAGAATATTTCTGTACAGTTTAGCATCACAACCTGATCTCACGTCTTTTTGTGCAGCCATCACGATATACAATGTAATAAATATATGTGCTGCGATCATGCTTTAGGCCTTTTTTCATGCTAGGTCAATGCTTCACTACCCTGTATTTTAATGTGGAGTGCGTAACACAGCCAGTGTCAGTGCTAACTGGTGACTATCAGGGTTAGGGTTAGGGTCAGGGTCAGGTTAAGTGTTAGAGTTAAGTTTAGGGTTAGGGTCAGAGTTAGGGTTAGGGACTTTTCATGCTAATGGCATTTCAACCTGTTTCAACAGATTTGCAAGCAAAAACAATAAGGAATTAACTCATTATTTCTCTCTTACTGTCCCTCAGTCACCATTTACTGCTGATACCGGCGGTGTTACGCAGTGCGTATTAAAATACAGGGTAGTGAAGCGTTTTCCTAGCACAAAAATCAAGGCATTGTTCTAGCATAAAAATAATCCTAAAGCGTGATTGCAGCATATATTTTGATTACACTGAACATCATGAAGGCTTCATGAAATTCGCTGAGACTGGGCTCAGTATCGTGATATTTTCTGGCACAATATTTACCGCAGTACTGATATTTGTTTAACATGATCATTATTTTTATTTATGTATTTAATATACTTTAAAACATCATGATACGGTGTGGTACTATGCAATTTTCAGCATTGGGACATACATCTACACCAGTAACACTTATGGAGTCCACATAATGACCCCGTTCTTCTCTTGCATCACAGTGGAAATTGGATGAGGTCAGGATGGAGGCAGAAACTCATACACAAAACACATTATTTTCTTTCATGTTGAAGAATTACAATTACGTTACCTTGATTCCCAGTTATTTTGATAGTATTGTTTTTTTTTTCACCACTATGTCAGTTCCCACTCCAGCTGCTGTAAGGTTCCCTGTATTTTTTAAGATTATTTATATTTTTTAAGATCTTAACATCTAGACATGGACTAAAGCTTAAAATGAGCTGACTCTTGATTTACATTTCTACTGATGCTATTTTTTAATGCCTACTGACAACTACAGGGGCAAATCAAACGAAATAATATACAATGGCAACCCACAGTCACGCTAGCCTTTGGTATCGTACAGAAAGCAGCCACACCTTCCTTACTTTTATCTTTTTCCGGGTCTTGCTTACATGTGGCCACCAAGGGAGGGGCAGAAATAGAGTGAGAGAGAGGGAAAGACATGAGAATGAACAGATGAGGGGAAACAGAGCGAGTGGACTCTGGGCTGCCAGGGCCAGAGAAAACAGGACAGCACTTGGAGTTTGTTTGCTAAATAATGCAGGCGAAATGCAGCAGGACAAGTGCATCTTCCGCTGATCTTAACATCATTCTGTGTTTCTGTGGATTGTGCATTTCAAACAGAAATACATTACCCTGCTCCACCAGGTCCCTCTTCTCATGTGGGTGAAGCATTTGCTGGGGTTGGGTGCATTGTAGTGCGGGAGGAGATTGGACGCTTGACACGAGGAACCAGATGAAAATTGCAAAGAGGAGGGAAAAAAACAGATGCAAAGGAGAGAAGCATGTTAGGGATGAATTCCCTTCAGCCATTATGCTGTCCTTCATTTTCGAGGGGATACATAATTCAGAGAGAGGAAAAGTCAGAGCCGGGGCTGTGGATGGGGGAGAAAGGGAATGAGAGAGAGCGAGAGAGAGAGAAAGAGAGAGAGAGACAGACAGATAGACAGACAGAGAGAGAGAGAGAGAGATGAGTCCGGACTGTCCACTGACTCTCTCTCCCCTGCAGTGCCACCAGCAGGGAGGTAAAAATGCAGGCTGTGGCTCCGTCAGGCCAGGCCTGTGTGTCCGTCTGTGTTTCTGTGCTTGAGCTCTGTAGGGGTGGTGCCGGGGCAGGGGAAGAGAGGCCAAGGTCCGCCGGCCTGTCACGTTGAGTAACATCAGTGGAGGCCGAGCCTGGCACTTAAGCTGGGAGCTGGCGGCCTGGCAGAGATGGACAGGACAGTAATGTGTATTGTCACTAATGCAGGCCCCTGTGCTTGGGGTTAGCTGTGCTTGGCCCCTGCTGAACTCTCCGCAGGCCCGGGTACACATGTTTAAGTAGGGTGAAGCCGCCTGGCACTTTCTCCTAGATAATTGATTTACTGCCCGGAAGGGCCTCTGACGTAGTTACACAGGAAGACAAACACACACTCACAAGCTTACATACAGAGATTCATACACATGCAGAGATGCACACAAAGACAACCATCCATATACAAAAACTAGATTATACATATATTAACCCTATATAGCAAAAGTTATATAGACACCACTTTCATTTGTTCAGGTGTTTCAGTCACATCCATTGCTAACAGGTGTAATAAATCCGGCACAATGCTCTGTAGACAATCACTGGCAGTAAAATGGGTCATGCTGAAGAGGTCAGTGTAAATGTAGCACTGTCATAGGATGCCACCTTTTGCTACAAGTCAATTTGTGAAATTTCTGCCCTGGTACATCTGCACCGGCCAACTCTAAATGCCATTACTGTGAAGTGAACGTGTCTAGGGGCAACAACAGCTCAGCCACAAAGCGGTAGACCTTGCAAACTCACAGTGGAGCAACTAAAGGCTGATGTCAATAGGATGTAAAAATCACCTATACATCACTCACTACAAACTGCATCTCTAAGCATTCGAAGCTTCATGAAAAGGGTTTACATACACAAGTAGATACGCGCAAGCTTCAGGCCACAATGTGCAGCAGCTAACAATGTTTGGAGTGTTGTAAATCCCACTTCCACTTATACTTGTAGTGGAAATGTGTTCTCTGTGTGGAAATGTGGAAATGTGTTCTCAGAATGCATAGTGCCAACAACAGTAATGTTTGGGAGAGGTGGGATAATGGTGAGGAGCTGTATTTTGGCGGATGAGGTCAGCCCCTTAGTTCCAGTGAAAGGGAATGTCAGTACTAAGTCATTATAGAAAAAGACATTTATGCAGTATGACTCTAACTTTGTGGCAACATAAAGTGAGGTCTATAAAGACTTGGTTTGATGAGTTTGGTAGGGGGGGGGGAGCCCTGACCTTCTGAACACCCTTAGAGTGAACTGTGACATGAAACAATGCCATCTTGCCCAGCATCACTGCCTGATCTTACAAACACTCTATAGCCTGAAAGGGCATATATGTGTTTAAATACCATTGAAAATATAGTATTAAACTCTTAAGTGCAAAAGTGGGGCCTCTTGTGGCCTGGTGTTTAAGGGATCTGACCCTGTATTTGGATGGTCAAGAATGTGAGTCTCTGACTGTGAGTGACACCACTGAATCCTTTGTTCTTCTCTTGCATCACAGTGGATATTGGATGAGGCCAGGATGGAGGCAGAAACTCATATAATACAATGTGTTTTGACATTATTTTCTTTCATGTTGAAGAATTACAATTAAATAACCTTGTTTCCCAGTAATCTTGATAGTATTGTTTTTTCACCACTATGTCAGTTCCCACTCCAGCTACTCTACCAGTTATGAGCTGGAAGTCCTTTGACCTTTGAAGTAACGTCCCCACACACTGCTCCATGGGTGCTGTGTTCCTGGCTGCCCATTCCTTCATTTGAGTGAATGAGTTCAATGCAGAGAATTATTTCACAGTGTGCAAACTCTGTGTTGTGCTGTGGTGTGTTCTAACGAGACCAAAATGTTTACTTTACTCTTTGATCAGTCACTTCTCTCATGGAACATTTTAAAGTCAAAAGTGATGAATACACTCTCTAAAGAAATGTATGTTACCAATTTCGACATATGCCAAATAGAAATCAAAATGTGCTGTTGAACAAACTGGTCACACTAAAACAACATAATTAGTCTGTCTGGGAGTGTAGCAAACTCCACAACGGTTAATCTACCACTAAATCCTTTAATTCATATTACTGGGATTTAGTGGAAGCATGCTATGGATTCTAATCAAAATAGAAAATTCAGAATATGCACCATGGTCAAGGTCTGGGCCTGGTTCATGCTGTACAGCAGAACCATAAAAGTAAGCAAAGATCTGTGGAGGCTGTGTGGTGATCAGGTGAGTTCACACATGAGGCTAGTGCTTTTAAAAGAAGCAAAAGTAGCTTCAACTGTGGAGCTTCAATTTCTGACTTACAATTTCTTCAGCATTTGGCTTTCATTCCTCAGTGTCCCTGAACAGTGTGCTCACATATGCCTCACACAATGAGCAGTGGGAACTGCAGTTGATTGATTACCTTCATTCTGAGCACCCTGAAACATCATCATCAAAAGTGAAGCAATGCATGTTCTTCAAGAGACAAGCAGCTGGTGGGTGAACTTTTCCGCAAAGCTCTGCAAAGCGATAAACCTTCATTGCCGCCTATTCAGTTTGAGGCTCTTGTTCAACTGACCATTTAACCTCCCTATGGTTTGGAATCACTTGTAAAATGCTGGAATAGCCTGTATTGTCCACTTTGAACTGAACTACCAGGGTACCTGGAATGCACATACAGAAAGTGGTTTTCATTCCATTGGTGGTCGATGATACATAAGCTTCTGTCATACATTCCAGGTTAGTATTTATAATAGGCAACAAGGGTAAACTACTTCAAACAGGGTTTGTTTACTTTGTACTGGAAATAAATAATTAAATAAAACTTACTTCGTACTACTGCACTTTTTTAACCTTTTTGCACAAGTGTTACAAGTGCTACCTGATAGTTTGACGGTAATGATGATAATAACTAAGAGAGAATGGATATATTTCAGAATTTTGAATTTAGTCAGTGACTGGGTAACAATTGAACAATTCATGTCTCTCTAATGTCTTTTTCCTTCTAAATAAAATAAATATAATTATTCTAATGATATTAATTATAATTATATATTCTAAATATAAAGTGTATTAAAAGAACCAAAATAAATTGATGAGTGGAGCTGGATCGCTGCTCAGGGCAGATTCCATACACTATTATAGAAATCCCTCTCAGGTAAGAGAGTGTGTTGGAGCGAGGTGTCAAGGGATGAGAAGCTACATGAACCTCTGTGTTTGTGACACCATGGACAATATTTCATCTTGTGTATCCTCTGGGAGATGCTCTTAAGTATTCCACTCACTCTCACACACTTTGCTTCTTATGTATCACACAGGTGTGCATGCACACCAATCCACAGAGGAAAACAGTGTATCTTTCTTTATACACCGGGAGAGAGAGAGAGAGGGAGAGATAGAAAGAGAGGCAGAGGCAAGAACCCTTATTGTCCATTCCACACAAACACAAATGTTCTCATAATGCGCATCCCAGAGAAACGCATCGCACCTGTCAATCAAATCTATTTAGCCCCAGCCTGTAGAAGTTAGTGGAAGACTCTGGCCCCAAGAAAACAAATAATGCTAAACCCCACTCCCAGCCTAATCCCGCTGCTTCAAACTCTCCTAAATCTCTCAGTCCTGGTTCTGTATTGACACATCCTCCTTCAATACCACAATCATTACAAGCTAAATCTCTCTCTCTCTCTCTCTCTCTCTCTCTCTCTCTCCTTCACTCAACACCACCACTGTTTATGGATGAAGTGACACCTACTCCATACATCAGTCACTAGTAAATAGAACAGGATGTAAAATTAATCACTGCCATAGTAGGCCAGTCAGGTGTGTGTGTTTAAAAGTGTGTGTGTACGTCTTGGAAGGACATGGACTAACAGACAGCATCTTCGCCACTAAAAGTAATGTAACACTTATCCACTGTGGATTCTGAGCCTCGTCACTGAGCTTTAAGATTTTAATCAAATTAAATAGAATTCTGAAGTTTAATGATTTGTTTAGCATCTTTTCTTCTCTTCTCACCTCATCTCATTTCATCTCATCTCATCTCATCTATTCTCTTCTCTTCTCTTCTCTTCTCTTCTCTTCTCTCCATGTCGCTGGTAACTGTCACAGAGAAAGCATCACCCCTCCGTGTCTGTGACTCCAATTTAAGCGGAGCAAGTGGAGGTCTCACACTCTGTCAGCTTGCCCCCCACATCACCTCCCCCTATACCCCTCCCCAGACCCAGACTCTCCCCTTCTCCCTCTGCTCCTGCAAACAGGGGCAATTACACACTGAACTGCCACCTTGTTTACACCTTAAACTGCCACCAATTACAGCAGTGTGACACTCTCACCAGCACGTGCACCCCAGCACTGCTCTTTCTCTCTCTGTCTCTCTGTCTCTCTCTCTCTTTCTCTCTCTCTCTCTCTCTCTCTCTCTCTTTATCTCTCTGTCTCTCTCATTCTCTCTTCCTTCTGTGCAGGCCGTCTGCCGGGGTGGGGGCAGAGAGCAGCCGCTAATGGAGGAGAGGCTGGCTTTGACTCTCACTCTGGCTGGAGGGATGACAGGATGGAGGGAGGTGTAGCAGAGACATGCACAAGGTTTAGGATAACTGTTACAGTAGACAGTGTGCAGAGGTAGAGCGAAAGAGCGAGAGAAAGAGAAAGAGAGAGCACTCCACTGAGCTCTATCACCTTTCAAATGTACTGTAGAGAACTAACATCAATTTCAAAGACTACATATTTGGTCGTCATTTTGCAGAGTAGAACACAGTCTACCTCTTACTCTAAAAAAAGGGCAGAACTAAAGATACTATAGAGTACTGTTACTACTGTTGCTTGACAGAGTTGAAGTAAAATAGCTAGCATGAGCTTTAGTAGCAAGTTTTTTTGCAAAATGACACAAATTAACATAGAATGAGAAATTTTTCAGGCCCTGCTGTGTTTTGGAAATGCAAGAATGGAACTTTAAAAAAGTAAATTACTTTCATCACAAATGTCAGTAAAAGTGTGTCAGTAAAAGTGTGATCATGAGATCATAAACAAAAAATACTGTGTTATCCGTTGGTAACTGAGTGAATATACCTTTTTGTATATACTTTATGACAGAGACTGAAGCAAAGCTGTACAAAGCACAGCCTAAAGTAACAATCGTGACACCACAAACATAGTAACAGCACATCCTCATGCAAGACCTCATGGTTCACTTAGTAGTGAGAAAAAGAGTGTGAAAAAGAGTAAAATAGGGTGTGGACATGAGAGAGTCAGGGTGAGAGGAAAATGTGTGTGTGTGTGTTTGTGCATTTGTGAATTTGTGTGCCTTGTGTGCATGAGTGAGTGTGTTAATGAAGTGACCTGCTCAGCCCACCTGCTCTCCCCAGCTGCCTGGCCCAAGATGGAGGCACATTTCATAAATATCTGGACAATATTCCCTGTCTTTCTCTCCCTCACACACAGATACACATGCTTTCCTCCTCTGTCATTATATATATTTTTAAAAACACCTCACAACTTCAGTGGCTTCAGTAATAGCTGTGTCCAGCCTTGTCAAGGATCAACCTCAGATACTCCACCCTCTGAAGTCCATAGACTGTCTGTAAGATGGCTATCCACAATGCTATCTGTATACACACATTTCTATCAACATAACATGAAATATTCTTGCATGGCATTAATACAGATATACCATTTTGTTTGCCATAGATCTTTGACATGGGACATACAGCAGTTTGTGTTATGTAGCGTATCAGTCAAATAGAACCTCCTGATTAAAGTGAAAATCCACTGCCTTTCCTGCAACAGACTAGTGTTTGATTCCCTGCCAAGGCAAACCCATCATACTACACCAATGAGAGTGTTTAGGCATGACGAAACTGTAAATATCCCTGGACAAGAGTGGCTGATGAATGTGTAAATGTTATGTAAACCTCTCCGACTCCCTGATAATAATCATAAGCATGTCAAACTCCTTGAGAACCTGTAAGTAGTAAAGAGCGTATCTGCATAACTCATAGTGCTGTCAGTATAGATGATAACAGTAACCTCCAAGCACTCTTCATTTAATAGAACAGCCACCAAGTCTATTGTCACAACATGCTCTGATTCCAAATGCTGGCTTAGCGTCAAACAAGAAGCGTGAAATAAATACTGACCTATATCATGATCATATCATACCAATTATACCATGATTTTAACATGTTCTGCTTCATGTGAGTGAACTGGGTACCCCATTCAACTCTAAAGGCTATTTGGACTACAGTCATAAAGTGACAACATTTTTGTAACTAAGTATTCTTTAAATAATTTATAGAAATAACTGTTGTAAAATTATAAATGACTATAAATCTTATTATTCAAGAGGTACATCTAAGATAAGCATCATGGACATTATATTGTCTTGGTCTAGAGATATCTAGAGTAATGCCATTGATAACTCACCTTTCCAAATTTCCTGAGAAAAAGTTTAAAGTGTCATAGTGTATGAACTTCACACTTGAGATTGACATTTGCCTGGCCACACTGCCTCTACCCATGTGCAGGATGCATTTAACTTTAAAAGTAGATTTTTTAGCATTCTTTTTGCTTTCTGGTTAGAATTCTGAGCCCGGTTATTCCTCCGGGGCTCCGCATTACATTTGTCAAAAATGGACAGACATATGCCAATATCTCTCCTCAGTGTTCTTGGGTAATAACCCCACCACAGAGCGTGGAGAGGCCCTGGACATCCAAGGGATCACTTCCTCTGTTAAATCCTAATGCACGTTTGCCCAATTGCCCACCACCGTTTTTGAGCCAAGTTCTTGCCTCGCTTCCTGCTCTCTCTCCTTTGCTTTCCTTTCCTGACTAATGTATGCAGGCCCTTAGTCTTAGTCTAATAAGTGACACAGGAGGGGCAGTGTGTGTGTGTGTGTGTGTATGAGCGCGAGTGTGTGTGCGCTCAAATTCCGTTTATGCAAGGCAGGTGAAAAGTTGGAAAATTGGTCCGTTCCATCATTGCTGGACATAGAGGCAGCAGTGACACCCTGATCAGGTGTGCATGCATAATCGCCACCAAAAATAATCACTGTTTTGAATAATTCCCCCACCAAATTCTTGCAGCTTCGACTTCTTCTGGGGAGGTATCTCATAAATCTTTACAATGAATGTAAATCAGAGATGGAAGGGCTGCAGCGCTAGGCCTCTTAGGAACCCTGTAGACTCTCTCTCTCCCCCTCTCTATCTCTCTCTCTCTCTCTCTCATTCTCTCTCTCCCTCTCTCTGCTCTCCTTTCTGGAGAATTTACACAGATGATGCATGAGGGCACTGGTGGAGAGAGCTAAGGAAAGAGCGGTGTTTTAACATCCATCTACGAGGTGATTTTAGTCTCCCCTGTTGGTCCAGTACTCTCTGTAAATGAACACTCTGCTTTCCTCTTACCTCTGAGGATCACAGCAGATCCCACATTTTTATCTCCCTCACAATAACAACTCTTCAAGGCAGTGTGTGATATCACCATAGAAACGCAGGATTCATAATTGTTTTTAGTGGCCTTATCTTTGCCGTAATCAGAACCACACCTAAAGGAGGGCAGTGGATGCATGTGCTGTACTTTCTGCAATATCTTAAAAGAGGAAACAGAGGCAATGCCAGAGCAAAGACCAAAGTCGATAGTAAAAAAAAAAAAATGTTGTTTTTGTTTGCTGGTTTAATTCCAAGTCTCTATGCTGTAATTGATGGGGAGGAGAGCTGGAGAAAGGAACCGGAGAGGGTGGGGTTAAGAGACAGCATGGCGGCTAGGCAAATAAGCATGCGACCAGTTTGTGTGTGTGTATGTGTGTGTGTGTGTGTGTGTGTGTGTGTGTGTGTGTGCTACGGAGAGAGTTTTTCCACTCTGGGTGATTGAGCGACCCTGCCATGGTGCCATTGTAATGAGCATCCACTAGACTGAGGAAACTTCGAGCCGAGAAAGTTACAGAATTATTTAGAGGGGCCCTGTGAAAATTACAATATGCACAATCTACCTTCTCGTTAAAGGATGAAAAATAATAAAATTCTTTGTGACAGCCTTCCAGCCCTTGCGATGTATAATGATTTTTTTTTTTTTTTTCACCCGGTGAATAATTTTATTTATTTATTTATTTATTTTTCCTCCTCCCTCCTCCCCCCCACACAAGATTCTGGATACATCTGTTTTGCATGAGATGCATAAAATGACAGGACTTAGACAGCTAGTGCATCTAGTGACAAAGATTACTGTCAGCCACCTCCTTGAGTTAATTCATCATTGGAAATGGTCCGTTCCCTTCCTCTGTCTCTTAGCAACAGCCTATCCCCTGGTGCTGCCTTTGCCACATGTGTATGTGTAATATAGTGCTCTTCAGAATACCTTTTACATAAAAATAAGCAGATAATTTCAACTTTACATTTTTATTGCATTAACATAAAATATTGGGCATATTGCATTGGAAATTCATATCTAAAGAATTTGATTCTACCAGCTATTATGCAGTGCAAGGCGTAGTGGTTATACTTGTTAATCTGGGTGCATGAATAAGGAAATATTTGCTTTGGATATTAGTTTTTCGGCGGCGGAGAACGGGATGGAGAAACTTTGCAATAACACAGAGGGGAGGGGGAGTAACCTCTTAACATGCAAATCACCTGGCTCACCTCTGATGAATGGCTGCAGCACCCAGTTTAAAAAATTGTCCTTTCACACAAGACTTTCCGCTAAAGGATTAGGTGCTAACAAGTGCGAACAGCGTTGAAACAAACAAAACTTATCTCTTTACGGGTGCGCTCCACTGACTTTGGCAGAGGTCGCCATGGTTGATATTTCATTCTTACTCTCATCTCCCTCACCCACATACAGACACATCATATATATATACAGTGGGGCAAAAAAGTATTTAGTCAGCCACCGATTGTGCAAGTTCTCCCACTTAAAATGATG
>JBBKCR010000141.1:15618129-15639373 GCA_037577295.1 Ladigesia roloffi | reverse complement strand
GTGAACATTGCGCTAAATGTTGAAAAAATGACACCTCTAAATTTGTGGTGCTGCTTTTACAAACGGCGCCCCATACCTCTGTACAGCTTATCCAAAAGGTGTTGTATGGGGTTGAGGTCAGGGCTCTGTGGAGGCCAGTCAAGTTCTTCCACACTGAACACATGCAGCCATGTCGTTATGGTGCTGCTTTGTGCAGTGCGGTACAGGCATCCTAAACTGTGTACACAAAGTTGGAATCATGGAACTGTCATGGTTTTGTATGGTGAAGAATTAAGATCTGTCACAGGAAGAAAGGGGCCTAGCCAAACCCTGAAAAACAGACATGTCCCAATAGTTTTGTTAATGTAATGTGTATGTTGGGGGATCATGAAAACATGATTCTCCAGGTGTTGTTGTATACTTACCTGGGTGTATTTCAATTGTCTGCGTCAAGGATGAACAATTTTAGCTATTATTATGCTATGCTCTGTTCCATTTTTATATTTTCTTCATTGTGATCTATGTCTTTTGTGATATATTATAGGCCAGCAGTGCATACAAGTGCAAACTCAGCCCAAATTGTAATAGCTAGATGTATTCACAAAGCATCTGAAATATAAATGTTCAATTTACTAAGGTTGCAAAGAGGGCTACTAACTGTATTGTATCAATTAATGATTGTCTACTTATCATATTTGGGTTTAAGAAAATATTTTTTGTTTAATTTTAGAAATATTCATTTTCACCCAGTGTCAGTGTATTTGCCCAAAGTTTAGCAAGTCAAACAAGATTACAATTTGCTGGAACAGGTGTTTAATTCTGGGGTAGGGATGTAAAGCTCTCTAGTGTTGAAGTGTGGAGCAAAATATGAATGTTACGTCAACAAATTGGTTCTCTACTACTTAATAGACCCATAAAGCAATTTTATTAAGATACAGCATTTCAACTGTCGGCATTTAGCCCCTGAACTACAAGACCAGAATATTTCTTTCCTCAAAGCATTCTAACATTATTTTTTGATTAGAATTGGGGTGTTAAGCGCCTATATTGACAATCATTAAGAATATGCTGCTAAATATTTCTGCCTGGGAACATTGCATTGAATTGAATTGACATAATAGGTGAAATGTATTAATGATTTGTACAGTTCTTGCAAATATTGAGCGGCTAATAACTTCACAGATTTTGAGCAATGACATAAGTAAATGCCAATCAATAAATGGCAATTCATACCGTTATACACCACTAATTATTCTTGCTTGGACAATTACGAACTTCAGCAGATAAAATAACACTTAATAGCTCTGCTCAGTGGTTTGTTAAGATAAAGCCCCCCAGAATAATCTTTATGAAACATAGTATTTTACAGAATCTGGGTGTCGTGAAAATATTTGTCTGCAATACTAGGTTTTGGAGTCTAGTGCAAACTTAGCTGTACTTTACAATGTTGGGTTTTTTCATCTGCCTCATAGAAAGGAAGGAAAAATGGAGAATCTATAGCCATGCCAGATATTCTGTCTCAAAACAAGTGAAACCCACAGTGTTGCTGCCGCCCTCTAACCCCTGATGTCTGTGCTCCTATAGGCTGATTCAGGAGCCAGAGGAGTCCCCACCCGCTCCAGGCTCTCATCAGCTCTGGTTAGTGTCACATTCATGTAAGGAGCAGGGGTGTTGCCACAGGCGACAGGAGGGCAGTGCTTCACTTCCTCTCCAGTGCCTTTGTTTTCCAAAACTGGAACGGGATGGAGGGGAAAAAACACCAATTTGTAAGGACAATGCAGGGAGCAGTGCAGCATTTAGCTTTGTCTGGACCCTCTAAAATTATTACATTTACCTGACTGAGACCCCTCATTTACTTATATGCTTACTTGGGCTGTAAGTCACTACAAACGAAATACATGTTTATCAGTTTTAATTGGTGGTTTTGTTCAAAATGGTGTTTGTGTATAGTAGATTATATATTTTACATTTTAAGTTGTAATTCATTAAGTAAATTAAGTAAAAACTCTTTTCTCACAATAAAAAGTAAGGTTTTATTGCATTTAACATGATTTTGTTATTGTTCTGTTTCCAATTCACATCAAGCTGGAGAAAAGGCATTAATTTTATTTGCCAATACTGTCACTTAAAATGGCCAAGTAAAGTGAATTTTAAATTTCATTTCTGAGTAGTTGCAATCAAGCCACAAGTAGATCCCTCAGTACAAAATATCCTAAACTGTATTCTGTAGTCTGTATTCTTCATTAAATTACACATCAAGCTCCAGAAATAATAGCATGTAGAATATGGACAATCAGGAATTACTTGTTTAGTAGAGCTTTAAAAAACAAAACAAACAAAAAAAAACATTGGTTTCATTTGATCCCTTACTGAATTATCATCCAGTGGATTGATTTAGCTTGCTAAACACAAATACAGTATTCCTGCTTTGTGGATCCAAATAATTGTAAATAATGTGTAAATAATTAGCTAACAGATTGATATCTGAATCACAAGAATCCAAGCTTTGTAAATAATGTCTTGGATGATTTGGGTTGTACTATTACTTAAGTTAGTTTTTCTAGAACAAAATACATTTCAGATGATCTACAGAATATATGAGGTATACTCTGAATTATAAACATGACTGAAAAATAACTTATTTAATCAGATTCTCTGGAATAAACAGGATAGTCAGTGGACTTCATGTTGTGTGATCTCTAACAGACAGTATCTGAATGTTAGCAAATTAGTCAGCAAATATATGTCACAATCACAGGTGCTGATTCTCTTAAAATGTTCTGAACAAGCCAAAACCTCTTGCGAAAAGAGAGAATGCAATTTCTCTGATACTGTCAGGCATCCAGATAATAACCAGGTGACCTGGCCTTTACAAAACAAAAAGTAATGAATCATTTCTGTTTTTTCTCACTCACAATAAAAGATATGCGACCTGAAGTCAAAGGGGGACTTTGGATGTTTTCCACCCTGGGAAAATAAAGCACATTTATGAAACTCAACAAAATGTATAAATAAATAAATAACCTTCAGTAGAAATCTATGGTGCTGAGACACAACAGATTTATGGAATATCCTGTTGCGATGGAAGGGAACAGAACATCTAAAGCAGCACCAAGCTGTTCTGAAAAGAGTTGCAAATTGATTACAGGTATTAGTCTTAACAATGGAGCAAAGCTCTTAGGGAAATACATAAGACTTTTTCCTGGTTAATTTACTTTTCTGTTTTGTAAGTACAGAACTGAGGATGTTAGAACTCCTGTAACGTTTTGTGTGAATAATAGGGCTTATTTGTCCTTGAAGATAAAGAGAATTCTTTTTATCTAAAATTTTCAATAAGATTCGAGACCAGAGACTGGCGAGGCCATGCAGGCACCTTCACACTTTTTAGGAAAACCCAACATTCAGTTCCTTAGCCAATTAGATTCAATTCAACATCTTAGTAGATCACTCTGTTTGTGTTCCCACCTTCATACTTCACTGTGGAAATAGTGTTCATGGGATCATACTATTCTTTCATCAAAAATGACCGACTATTTATAAAATAGTTATGATTTTGTTTAATCTGTATATAGTCCATTGTTCAAAAATCATTTATTCATGTAACTTCATGTAACTTTTGGAAGCTTTCTTCGCCTATACCTTACGTGAAACCTTCTCAACCAACGGCTACATCTTTTATAATGAAAGCACATTCAGTTTTTGCATTTATTTTTATCGCATTCATTTGTAGAACTTTTTTTCACCTTTAAACTTCTGCATATTTTCCCTGCAAATTGTTTCGTTTTGCATGTTTGTCATTATGTCTACTTAGGCAAAAAGTAGATTTAATAGTTTAGTCCATTTTCCATGATGTCCATATTTCTCCTTACTTAGGAATTTATTAATGTTCTTTTTCGATTCACTTGAATCGTTGCTACAGTAACGGTAGCCGTGTTTAAGTTGGGGTTATCTGTACTCTGTCCATCTCTGACATGTGTTGAAGTGTGATTCTCACTCAGAGCACCACTGACCAGAACGGCCCTATCTGATACATACGCTGCACTACAGTGTGTGGCCGACAAGAGAAATCTGCTCCGGCGGCGAGTGGAGCAATTCCATCCTAAACTGCTCAGTGAGATGAAAACCCTTCAGCTGACGACGAAGCCGAACGCGGCTGAGAGCGGACTGCTCTCCATCAGAGTGAATGAGCGAGGCTGGCGCTCAGGCAGACACCGTGAAATGGGCCCAGCCGTGGTTCACAGCACCGGGCCCAGCCCATTTGCCAAGGGCCATTAGTGTGATCATGCCTTACCCCAGCCTGCTGCGGCCTGCCATTCAGTCCAGCGCCCCCCACTCCCCCCCTCCACGCTGCCACAGACACCTGGACTCACACTGCCGTAATGAAGAAAAGCTCAGGCAAGGGCTGACATGGCGGATTGATGATGTTTATTAACCCTGGATTTGTAAGGTTGGGGGGTGATACTATTCTCTCCAATAACCTCCTAAATCAGGACCGTACCGTGAAGCACTTTAAATTAGCTGCAGCTTAAATTCATCCAAACAGATTCCACATTTAGCACTGCTAACTTGTTAAACTTCACTCATGTAAAATAGGAAAAATGTAACATCAACGAACAATGCAACAGACAAGTGTGACTTTTTACTATCATTAATATGATTTACATCACAGTTCAATATTATTATTATTAATAATACAAATCTCGAGGACTCCGAAATTACGAGTCTTCAACCTTCTACTGTTGTCCGAGTCAAGACCAAGACGAGACAGAGAAAGCAGAAAATGGTCTCGAGTACTACAACAATACCTATAAGTATCGCACAAATATACTTATATAGGAATCACACATATAAGAATCACACAAATTCACTTCAGTCACATTTTCCAAGGGTCAATTATTGCCATTATTATAATTGATCTTATTTGCATTTGTTTGTGTAATTTACAGTAAGCTTTTATATAAACATTTGTAGATGATGAAAGCATTTTGGAGCCACCAAGTTACTGGCATTTGTGGATCAGTGGGTGGATTCTCAAATTTCTATTGTGACATTGTATGAATGAGTTGATTGTTTTTTTTTTTAATAGATTTGTGGATTAATTAGTAGCGTTTTTGATTTGTGGTGATGATGACATCATCATATCTTACTTTTACAGATGCAGTTATTGTGCACAATTTCTGCCCAATATTGTGGCTGTGATACTGCAATTGGGAGGCAGTTTCAATTGTGATTGTTTATTATATAAAAATTATGGCTCAGGCCCATTTAGTTTTTAGCCTAAAGAACCACAATATCTGCTCCTTGGCTTGGGCACTGAATGTAGGTGGCCTCAGATTCAGTCACTTGATCTTTGCACATATTATGTGGTTGTTTGATTGCTTCTGACCAATCTGACCCCTCTAGAGGCAGATCCCAAACCCTCTGTCCACTTTAGTGTAGGTTCTAATTAAAACTGCATTTCTGAAAATTGCATTCTTTCCAACAAAAACATTTTGAACTAAAAATCGATTAACATGCCAGCCCTAGCTCAAGGTCCTGTTCTTCATAGTTAAGTAGCCCCAGAGTACCCTCTTTAAAATATTCCTGGCACTAGCAGATATGAAGCAAAGGTCTATTCTTCTCTTGAGAGCTGTGTAATCTGTGACCTCCTGACATATTCACATTCAAAACCATAAAATATTCACACAATTCAGATTTGTTACACATATGAGGAGCTTGATTTGCCCCCATGCAAACTTTGAATGCTTATAGGTGGAACTGAAAACCAGCTAAATAGTATTTCTTACCACTGGGCTTGATCATCTTCAGTTTTATTCTTTTGCATTATGTGAACTCATAACCCTTTAGTGGTGCCAGTGCTTTGCACAACATTGTTGCAATTTGATCTTTCTCAGTAATTGCTTGAAATGAAAACGATTTGTACAGCGGATCATTTGAAATTGTTCACAGAGCGACGCTATAAACAAAATGTGTTTAAGCATGTTATCCTTCTCCACTGTTTTTCATATTCCTCTCTGTCTTTGTAAATATAACCAGCAGAATGTAGCTTTACGACCATCCTGCTAGTGGAACTTAGTGTTACTGTAATTGACCAACAGCCAGGTGTTTAACATCTGCTATGGTCACTAAGGCCACGAGATCTCCAGCACAGCAGAACGTATTTCCCATCCCAAGCCCAGTCGGACTGTCTAGCCCCATCACATCCATAATCAGCATTTGCAACATAAGGTACAGTGAATTATACAAAGCATTTGCATAAAATGAAACACGAAAGACCTGCCTCAGACTGCCATTAGGTGTGGTATATTAAACAGATTCAGTTGTGTGGTTGAATATGTCATTTTTGGCCACTGAGGCCCGTCATTTCACTGATTTATTATTGAACAAGACGCCCTCCAGCCAAACTGCACGTATCTCTCAGCTGCAGCTTTCACACTATATGGCCCAATCACATCCATAATCATCGTCCACAATATTGCCCTGTTCCAACTCACTGCACACAGCTGACAGCAATGGATTTGTTGGACATGTAATGCCCAAATTGTTGCATTGGAGGTCAACCTTTGGACTCGCAGGGTTAATATAGAAATAGATTAATCCCATAAGGCAGTGCTTTTTGGCTTCAAAGTGGCGAGGCGGCCACCATGCACCATCTATCGACGAACCATGCATCTCAGCACAAGGAAAACAGAGTTCAAATCAATGGCCATGAAAGATGGAGGTTTTTTGTTCTCATCCATTGGCCGGCTGGGTAATGGTGTACAGTTCACTTGATCCTGACGTTCTGAAGTTCTCTCAACTCTCAGGCTTTTGTCTTTGACAATAGTCACTGGAGATGAACTGATCAGACAGAATATCGGCAGTGTTCCGTGAAGAGGAGGTTGCATAAACTGGGTTTATTTCTGTAGCCGCAGTCAGAGAGAGAGAGAGAGAGAGAGAGAGACAGAGAGAGAGAAAGAGAAAAAGAGAGAGGGAGGGAGAGAAAGAGGGACACAGAGAGAGGGAGGGAGGGAAAGAGGGACACAGAGAGAGAGAGAGAGAGAGGTTGAGAGAGAGAGACAGAAAGACAGAGATGAAGAGAGACAGAGAGAGAGAGACAGAGAGAGAGAGAAAGAGAGAGAGAGGGAGGGAGAGAGGGACACAGAGAGAGAGAGAGTGAAAGAGAGAGAGTGAGAGAGAGAGAGAGAGAGAGATTTTAATACAAGGAATCAGTTGCATTTGAGGAACATAAAGTGCACCTATTACAGACCTTTCAGCGGCAAATGATCCTGCGCTACCTTTCAACTGCAGTATGCTAATTTCATATTCAGCGTTGAGCTGTAGGGGCGGCTTTTTGGGACAAGGAGAGGAAGTGCTTAATTCGGCAGTGTGAAATGGAGAGGCTGAATAGTGAGTGCCAGGACTAGGGCTAAATTGTCAGAGACGCTCAGCCCCGGCCGTACGGAGCCTGTCACTGAATCAGACTGTGATGGGGTAATCCGCTCCCTTTTAGTGCACTGTTTGTTCTCCTGGGCTGAGGCAGCTGAGGGTGAACGGTGGACCTGTATAAATGGACGGGCAGTGTTAAAGACAGTTTGTAACAGTCAGGAATTAATGAGGATGTATAGATCTGAGAGAGAGAGAGTGAGAGAGAGAGACTGAGCTATAGGAGGTATGGAGAAAGTGAGAGAGAGAGAGAGAGAGTATATAAGCACAGGGTCTCACACAGCTTTAACTGAAAGCTCCACAGCAAGTTTTGATTTGCGGCCTTTGCACTTCCAGTGAAGGGAGTCAGACTAGTCTCTTGCTTATAAGGAATCCTCATTATGAGCTTCATGCATTCAGACTGGCTGAGGCTGGAAACATACTGCAAGAATGATTATCTAGCATTTTAAATTAGACAATAAATCAAGATTTTAATTTATTTATATGTTCTGTTGAGGAACCTTGGAGCCTGGCAGTAATGTGGATAATAATTTGACATGCACCACCTACCAAAACACCAAGTACATCCCTTCATGGCAATGGCATTTGTTGATTGCTGTTGCACTGCAAAAATTATTCAAGAATGAATGTGCTGGACAAACTAGTTTGGAAGCCCCATCTCACAACTTACAGGACTTAAAAGGACCTCCTGCTATCATCTTGGTGCCAGACACCACAGAATATCTCCAGAGGTCTTGTAGAGTCGATGCCTGGTCAGGGATGAGCTGTTTTGACAGCCTGACACAGCTCTATGCAATCTTCAGCAAGCATTTTTGTAAGTTAGGACCTAAAAGTGCACATTATTTTAAAATTGAATATTAATGTGCTGGAATATTCATGTGTTGTAATATTACATCCTGTAATATCAAGATGGTGCACTGATGTCCAGTGTATTGCCTAAACTTAATATGTCTTCGCTTGCCAATTTTTACAGCAGTGATGCTGCTGATGGGACCCTGCGTTATAGCGACACAAATGGGCTCCTTCAGTCAAAGTGGCTCCAGAGGGACCACCGAGCTCCCTGGCACTCAACGCTTCACCCTCCGCTCCCACCCTGGCTTGCCAAGAAAGAGAAGGGTCCTTCATTTTTCTGACACTCTTGTCCTTCAGCCTATTGATCGGTAGGGAAAGAACATCCGCGCGATGGCCGCTAATAGAAAGTGAAGTTCATCAGCCAGTGCCTGCTGATCCCCCTGCACAGACACACAGATCTATAAAGGCCACCCAACTAACCTTTTCCCTTTTTTAACTTCCCCATGTCCCTGCCACCTTCAGCTCTCGCTCTCTCTCTCTCTCTCTCTCACTCTCTCACTTGCTCTCTCTTTTCCCTTGCTCTGTTTTTCAGGCGCCTTATCCTTTGCTCTGTTCTTCCTTTGTTTGTTTCCCTCTTATGTCTGGTGCGCTTAAAAATAGTTCTGGTAAGAGCCTTGTTGCAAATTGAACCCCTTTCATTACGGGAGCTAACAAGGATGCTGCTGCTACGCACAAATAAATGCTGGTGTGATCAAAGCTCCCTTTTTTTGTGGATTAGCGGAAATAGGTTGAGCAGGAGGGCAATCAAACAGGAATATTTACGTGTCTTTCTACAACTCTTCTCCTGTGAGGACATTGTCCTGAGACGCACAGCCATTGTTCAAATTGTTATCTCATTATTCCAACTGTCCGGGGACGGAACATCCAACAATGAGTGGCTGCAATGAAAGAGGGATTATATGGTAATTGTCCAAATAACACCAAACATCTCCATTCTCCATCTCCGCTCTTTACGACACGGTACAAAAAGCTGACGATGGATTCCAGAAGGAGCACGAAATGAGGATTCCAGAGAAATGGTGGGTAGGAGAGAGCCACTTACATAAACACTCACACATACACACAAGCTGAGGAGCGCACCACACATTCTTTATTTTGACTGAGTGAGAGAGCTTTAGTGGTTTGTTGTCAGCGCTTGGAGGTACACACATTTCTCACAGAGGAAGTCAGAGAAAGAGAGTGATCCCCCATATCCGCACAGCCCTCTGGCCCTCAGCACTGTCTGTCCTTCCAAAGCCCACTGTACTACAGCGATAAGGTGATGACATACAGTAGCCACATAGTTAGAATGACAGACCAACTCTTTCTTCTTCACTGGTGTGTGCCTCTGGGTTAAGATACGTTGTATGTCCAAAGTTTGTAGACCCATGTTCATCCAACGTTTCTTCTGAAATCAAGAGAATTGCGGGAGAGTTTATTCTGCTTTACTGCTATAAAAGCCTCTTGGTTTTTCTTGTGAATTGTTTTTTAAAGAACTGTCGTAGTAAATGAGGTTCAGAAAACTGGATTTCCGTTCTTGTGAATTAGCTCGAACTCCTCGCCATCCACCCATCATTGCTCACTAGAAGCTTAACAGTTTGACAGGTAAACTGTTAAAAAACAAATTATACTGAATATCCAAGTCATTTTCCCTCCTGCAGACAGACCAGCCACTAGGGGGCCTGCAGAAATAAATAAAATGACCCCTGCATCATATAAGGGTTCTATATCAATTAAAAGTTTCTTTTTCCCCCAAGAGCTTTATTGCCAAGCCAAGAACCATTTAAACATCATCATTTTAAGAGCATAAAGCCATGGCTGGAAACTGTGCGAGATTCATTTTTGAATATTACGTGCCGTTCTCTACGCTTCAAGAGAAGCATTTTTTTATTTGATCAATGAGACAGCACTCGATGAGGAGTGTTATTTTGCCAGCTGTCCAGTAACACTCTCCTAGCCAGTTGGAAGCTCTTTATTCACATTAGAAAGTTTCAACAAATCACCTAAAACTACACAGAAAAAGACAGACAGACCTTATGAAAAACTGACCTGCTCATAATCTAAACCATATCTCTCTGTTTATCCGATCCAGTGATCCAGGGTGAAATGGGGCTGGAAAAACTCATGCGATCATTCATATCTAACGCAGCAGTCAATAAACTATGGGTTTACTTTGTTTCAAAGTCATAAAGGCCTATGGGTGGTGGTAGTAATATGTTTCCCTAGAACAATGCTCACATCACAGACTCTAAAAGCAGATATTAACTAAATGCCTCCAGCCATGATATATTTTGCCATATTTGTGTAAGAGCAGAATGGATGGATTGCGGTGCTGTATTTCAGTCTATCAGTCAGGGTAAGAGGCTGGCCTCAGCTCTGCAAGCACCCTCTCAGTTCTGACAACCTGAGCCCATGAGGGCTATAAAGCTACTCACAACTCCCGGCTCATCGGGGATTATAGCCATATCTGCATTGACACGTCATGGTGCACCATTCTCTAACACCAAAACAACCCATCTACTTATGACTAAGGAAATGGAAACCTATCAAATTTGCATTCATAAATGCATTGCAGAAATGGCTGAAAATGTAAATAGTGTGGAAGTAATTGTTTGTGCCATAGTGGAATGTCAAAAGGCACACATCTCATCTGACATCCTGATTGGAACCAACGCAACTCAATTTTCCTTGTTTGTGCGGACGCGGCCAGAAAACGAGGCTTTGATGGCATTGTAATGTGCTACAGGTTCTCTCATTGAAGAAATATGGTGGTAGAAACAGTCAATGATAGGAAATACATGCTAACTAGCTTATTTTCCTGATATGTTGCCATTCCATATGAGCAGTAGAAATAATGCAAGGCCACAGTCAGAATGGTGTCCCCAAGAGAGCAGGATGCTGCCTATAGACGGAGGTTGAAATGGGCTTGTAGAAATTATTACTGGAATAAAGGCTGCCTTAAATTCAAAGAGTGGACCTACAGTGAGAATGCAAATGTGGGCACATATTGCTTGCATTAATTTACACTATGCATATAGTGGGGCAGCTTTGCTTTATCAGTGCAAAAAACAGTTGCTTCTGCATAACAGAAACAGCAAATCAGATATACAGATTTATAATAATTTCCAGAGTGAAAGGGATACTGGGCAAGGACAGTCATAAAAAAAAAAAAAAAAAAAGAGAGGACAAGAAAAAAGAACTAAAAACTCAGCTGTCCAAAACGGCTAAATTTGTCTGCTCAATTAAAACTACACCAGCTTTCTAAATCAAAGGAAATTACAATAATTATCACAACATCTCTCTGTCATTACTGAAAGCCATACCAGAGATTCTGGATCCCATTCAGACTCAGCTATCCTAACTGCCTGGGCGAAACCAGCAGACATTTTTAGTAAAGTTAATGGCAGACCATTCCAGAGAGACAGTGCACATCTTACACAGCCTCTTCTTCATATACTCCAAATGAGTGTTTGTGCACTCACTGAACTTAGCAAGCCAGAAACACAATACCAACAACTTACCCAGATTCTATAAGAAGACTAAATAAATGTCAACATTTTAACCACATTTTGAATGAAGTAAATAAGAATAGCAAGATATGATATAGGTGCTTTCGAGAACAAGCAGAGTAAGCAGAAACCCACTAAACATAACTCCCGATTGTTTATGGCATGTCCAGATAAAATGTTGTTTTTTCTTTTACTTTTCTCAGAGAAAGCTCTTTTCTACCACCCTAGGAGAAAATTAGCATTGGGCTGCCAGCGCTAATCTTTCCTGTGCACTTAGGATGCAGTGTATGGCCTCAACTACCTCACTCTTAGCCCATTTTTAACTCAAGACCAATGGCACCTATTAAGGGCTTAGACAGGGCCACTGACAAGTAAGTCAATACCAATGTGAGGTTACTTCATTAATGATCTAATGGCTGATGGACTAAGTCCTGGAAACAGGCCAGTCAAGCTAACACTAGCAAGCGGGGCCAGTTTTTGCCATAAACAGGATCAGTCAAGTTGGGCAAAACCGTATACACTGATAGCCATCTTTAACAGGTACATATGCACATATACTCTTTGTGTCCATGTTTGTGGAAAGAGTGTCCTTGAGTGTATATGAGGTAAAAAGCTCAGTCTCAAACAGTTGGACTTATTATTCCAGTAGTGACCCAAGCAAACCCTCCAGACGAAGTAGCATAAAGCAATCCTTTAGACAGGCCTTGACACGTGGTGGGGAAATCCTCAAAAAACTGATCACAAGAGGACAAATTCTTCATTTATAATGAAGCATAGAGAGAAAGTTGACCACGCAAAGCACAGCACAGAAAAAAAAAACACTCTGCTACTTTATAATGGTCAGACATCACCAGAATTCATGGTACACTCAGTGTTATAAATGTCACCATCATAAACATCACTAACTTTGTTATTCGGCTATGTGACAATTTTTTTAACCCTGAAAAATAAACTGTTACGTAAATACAGAATTACACAAGGGCAAGATTAAGCAAAGATATCGGCCGAGACTGTGCCCTAAGTCCCCTAAGATGAAGATCTTACATTTGCCTTTTAATGGCAGCAACTTAATACATTCGGAAGGTTGGTTGAGGTGGCTGAAGTGAGATTTTCAGGTGGTTGGAGTGAGATTAGCATGAGATCATCAACTTTGCATGGACATGTGCTTATCGATTGCTACACTGCTTAAAACACTCATTTGAACTCCAAATCAGGGGCATTAGTATGTAAGTCACCTTCCTCATTACTTGCACCTGGGAGAATACTCTGATCCATGTTGTTCACACTTCCTTAAGTGGCTAATGTGCTTTTTTGTCTACCAGATCTCTATAAATGCGTTTCTGCTAATAAAAAATCTGGATAAATTTATGATAATTGGAGATTAATTTATGGTAGACAAGAGGATGAAGTAAAACGCCCCTACACGCTCCTGTACGATAAATGATAAAGAGTCACCTAGTTTGGATGTCGGCTTGAGATTCCTTTTCAATGCATGAGAGCTTGAGATTTTGGGAAAAGGCATAAAAGCATGAAAGTTAAAAAACGAAATAAAACCCTGCATTAGAGGTATAAACGTAAAGTAACTGGCATTAATGGGAGGCCCCTGGCACTCATGAGCCACCATACTGCAGCCTATAGCCTATATTGTAATTCAAATGCTGAATTAAATTTTAAAGTTACATAATAACGAACTGGTGGCTGCAAACAGAAGGTTGTGGGTTTTAATCCCAGGACTGCCTGTGGCACCACTGAGGTACCTTTGAGCTATGTACCATCCCCACACACAGCTCCCTGGCAGCTGCATTCTTGGCTGTCTGCTGTTTAACTTGTGTGAATGGGTTAAATACAGGGAACACTTTTGTTCACACTGTGTACTGAGCTGTGCTGTGGTATCTTCATGTATGACAAATGGACACTAGAGAAAAAAAATACATGTAAATTGGATTTGCATTGTGTCTGTGCGACTGAGAACTGAGAAAGTTCATAACCACTGTGTATAATGTGGTGTGGTTTAATACAGTGAACAGATTTCCTGTTTTTTTAATGAACTATTAAGCCAGATTGTCTGAAGTATTTATGAAGGCTTTATTTATTTCTTTACATATTTTTCTTTCAGAAAAGTGGCGACCGTTGTGAACAAATACACATACATTAAACCATAACTTGTAAGTGAAGTTCTGCTGACATGAGTAAAGTTAAATGCCAACGTACCATTTAAGATGGAAAGGGCAGCAGCACATCCAACCTTTGTAGTATGCCATTCAGAGTGATTCAGAAATAAAATGAGACCCCACTCTTCAGTGCCTGCCAAGAGATGGGCTTGGTTAAAAAAAATAGAAGAAGAAAAAAAGAGGAACAAAAGGAGATTCTGCAGGTACATCTGATTACAGCACCATGCGCAAACACACACTTAAATGTTTCTTTTCTGGTGTAATATATGTACTGCACTATAACAGCCTTGGGGGGTATTTTCCTTCTTTCTTGTTCTCATTGCCGTATTACTTCCAATTTAAATAATTTTGACTGTACTGTGGCAGGACAGGCCAAATATGGAAGCGCGGGCTAAATCACGTCCATTGGCACTTCTGAAAGGCCATGACGACCTCTAGCTGGCTACTCCATTCAAAATAATGACAGGCAAGCAGTACATCTTTTCCCGCGGCAAAATGCCATGCCTGAAAGGCTTCGATTTGATTAATATTTCTAACGAAAGTGTGGCATCTTTTCATCTATAGGCTAGTTTATTATGTGCAGGTTACCCAACTTCCCCGTTTGGGGTTTCCAGTCAGAACATCACACACACCAAGTGTGATTGTAGACTTTTATTAATCCTGAGACGTGCTCTTCTCTCTGCATCGGTCTTCCCCTCTGCTTTTCTGTCTCTGTTTTCTCCTACTTTCGCACATTCTAGTGTTTTCATATAACCACTCGCTCTAATCACTGCACATACGCCGTCTTACAGTAAGTGCTAAAGATCATTTACTGCACACACAGTGCCGCTCCTTTACTCCAGGTCATTGTTGAGATACAGGTCTTTAAACAGATCAGTGGCTTTCATAGGCCCAGATTGTGGCTGTCTGTGTGTGTGCGTGTGTGTGTGTGTGTGTGTGTGCGTGTGTTTGCATTACATTGTTATTAGCTGACCATCCTACAAAGTATCCCCTTATGGAGCATTAAGCATAAAAAAAAATTGTTAGCAATGATATTTTTTCTGTGTTTGGTAAACTGCAAAAAATAATTGTAAAATATAAAACGAAACAAAAAAAACAAGAAAAGACGAAGAGTTTAATTGTAAAATATAAAACAAAACAAAACAAGAAAAGATAAAGAATTTAGCAAAATTATCTGCCAACTTAATGAGAAAATTTTACTCAAGCTTCCTAAAAAATGTGATTATTGTCTTATAGTTAAATCAGTTGTTCTTAAAAACAAAAAACAAAATGTTCTTCTTTTTCAGGATTGTCTGACTGGTTAAGATTTTTTTTTTTTTACATTGTAGCTGGTGCATGTGACTCCTGTGGCTCTAATTCCATGCCAGTGAAAAAGACGGGACTCCGGAACTACTCATTAGTTTGGATGCAAGCCCATTCGCGCCTGTTTGCTATTTTGGCGGTCAGAAATGATAGTGAATAAAGTGACATGGGTGGAGTGGCGGGGAGGAGGGGTGTGACGTTTAAAATCCTGGTGCAAGATCATTTTCAGAGTCAAAAATATGCTGCCACCACACTGACTTCATCTTATTGTAAACAAATGCAAAGAAAAGAATTGCAAAACACACTCTATTCAAGCACAGAAGATATGTCTAGTTACTCACCATGCTGTTTTGTCTACTAATACTTATTTAACACACTTAAAGACAAATAGGTAATTTCTCCCAATTACTAGCTAAACACATCCCCTTAATAAATAAGGAAAAAACAACATGGTTATGACTATTATATTTTTGCCACACTCTTACACACAACATCAATGGAAGGTCAAATCAATCTAAACTCTGACTGGCTAAACCACATTAAAATCCATCATAGAATTCTGTTCATCCACATGGCAGGAAAAAAAAGATCCATGGGGAATTACAGGCCATCTAAGGCTTTCGATATTTATCCAAATTCAAGAGAGTATCAGGAGATCTCACTGGTCCCTCTGCAGTACCCTAAAATGCAGCCAATGCAAAGAGAAGCCAGCAAATCTTTCTATTAAAGTCATATATTACCAGTGTGCGCCTAGCGAGCAGGACAGCTACATGTGCACTTTGGAAAGATCAATACATTTCAGGATTATTATATTCTACAATCAGACAAATGATGCAAAGAATTTCTTTAGTTATATTTTTTTCATTAATGTAACTACTATTGTCTTTTTGTGAAACAATTTCCCTTCTTTTCATATGATTTATTTTATTTTTTTAAATATGCATACAAATGCATATTTTACCTACTTTTTTTCTGTTTCATAATATCAAACTCATCAAATGAAAATATACGACTTGTGCTACGACCTTAAAAATCCTCTGATTTGGGACAGGATCACGGATACAGCACTGTAGCATGTGTTTACACCAGAGGTGGCTGCAGAACCAATCTTCTAGTGCTGTGATGTCAATGTCCCCCACATGGCCTGTAGAAGGTTACTGCAGTTAGTTTCAAGGGATGAAAAAAAGAATAACTGAGGATGACTGAGTAGCAGAGAGCAATTCTCATCCCACATGTCTGGTTGTAAGGCAAAAAAGCTGAGAACTACTGAATTCATATTGCACAAGACTTTTAGACTGATACGGGCCTCCTGTGCAGGTCAGAGTTAATGCACTTCTTCTGTGGTACAGGAGATGTCTGTTCTGGTGCTTCTACAGCACACTGGCTGCGGTGGAACTTTTTCTTTAGTGAATGCTGTCACATGTTTTTGTATTTGATATTATTTTTCAGGTACCACAACTTGTGCTCCTGTTGTGCTCAATTTCCGCTCTAGGAAATCAATCTGGAACCAACTTTTTCAAGCCATCTGTCAGGAGACAAGGGTCAGAGGCTTTTACGTGGTGAAAGTAGTTAAATATGGCAGAGAGGATTACTACAGCTTGAGCCTGGCTTGAATGACAGTGTGTCAGTACAGGCACATCAGCTCTGCTCTCCAAATCAAGAGCTTCTAGCAGAAGCCCTGAGACACACTCACTCACTCACTGATCCCACTAAAAGGTGAAGGAGCAATGGCATCATCGAGGGAAGTGTGTGTGTGTGTGTATGTGTGTGTGTGTGTGTGTGTGTGTGTGTGTGTATGGAAAAAAAAGCGAGATAGAGAGAAAGAGAGAGATATACATGTCTGGTGTGACCTTGGCTGCAGAGGATGAGGAGTGATGAGTGTATATGTATTGCACACACTGGATCCATTACTCACCGCTCTCTTCTCCAGCAGCTTTATATTGTCATCCCGTCTCTACATTTTACACAAACACATGCGCACACACATACAAACACACACTCACATACACACACACACACACACTGCTGAGAGTGTGTAATGTCTCTGCATGCTCCTGCCTCTTGTGGCAGTGAGTATACAGAGTTCTCTGCACGTTCTTCACATCGAGGCGCCCACCATACGCTTTTCACACCGTTTTGGTTCTCATCTTTATTCCTATTTAAGTTAAAGGCAGAAATCCAATGCACACAGGGGCACGGTGTAGAGCTAGGCTTCACTGGTTTTTCTCTGTGCAGAAAATGAGATCTAATAATGATTTGCTCACCGTGGGTGCTATCAGCACATGAAATCATCCAGGTTAATCAAATGGTTGTTGTGAAGGCCATTTCTTTTTGCACAGCGCTAACCCTTGCCGGTGCGAGTTGAAGAGATCATTGATTTTTAATCTGCAGTGAAAACTCCTTGTCACCCATGGTTGTTTCTGAAATAATGCTGTTTTTGTTACTTAGACTTTTTCTCCAGTTCTTCTGGGATGCGCCTCTGTGCCATCTGATGGGATGAAAAGGACCAAAAATGTAAACTTCAGAATTTGGACCTTTTCATGTCATTTAATGTGACCTCAGTTTTCAGTCAAAGCAGACTAAGGATCGTCTTCTGCTTTATTTATATATGCCCTCCACACTTACGTGCAAAATATATTAAGGACGATACATTACGCAAAATATATTAAAGACGATACATTATGATATATAACATGCCGTGGGCCAATATTGATCGCCTGAAAAAGGCCCATGTTGCACTTTATCAAAATTAATTATACCCACGCAACCAAGGTTCAAACGAAGCGCCGCAAAAGATAGAAATGCGTACTATTTAATAAAAGAAATGACTTCAATCTTTAAAATGTGAATACTATCACAATAATGTGCTGTCATAAACAAGACCTTGTGGTGTCAATAGAACGTCTATACGCAGAAGAGGGAAAACAAGTCATGAATAAGCCCTTGATTTGAGAGCTACTCACTGAATAAAACCAAACAGAAAATAAAACATGGCAAAAATCAACTTTCCTTCAACTCATTCAAGGTTCACAGGATGGATATAATGAGGACATTCTGTCATTTTCGTTGATATTTAACAGCACAAGGACATCTCTTATGAATAATGATTTGGTACGAGCAGCGTACACCGAAACCCACAATTTGATGGTGAGAGTTAGTCGGACTAAATCTAAAAGTGAGTTTTCCTTTCCATGGTGAAGCGGCCATGGCCGGTTTGCTGTGCTTTCGCACTGGGAGGAAAATGGGCACATGCTCTGCTCAGTTTTAGGCCATATAGCATAGGTAGACATGAGTGATTACGCTTAGCGATTGTTTGTTAAGTAAAGAATGTACTCCTTTCTTAGTGCTGCTCTAATGTGGAACTGTGTATTAGTGATGTGTTATTTTCTTGGACCTGCTCGGCCCATGTCTGCTTGGCGACCCCCCAAAAAGCCTGGCTTAGGCCCATGGCAGGACTCGCAGATAAAGCCTCAATAAATGTTCAATAAATCATCAGCCTGACCTTTCCTGGCGTGGCAAACCTCCCAGCTCCAAATGTTAAAGACAAGAGAAAGATTGAGACTTGCAGAGGAGTGATGAAGTAGACTCTCTGCAGCCTCTCCTTCTTTTTCTTTTTTTGAAGCAGAAGCTTTTATGCTCCTTCTCTTCTTCTCTTGGACTATCTGGGCCAGACGAGAGTACGCGAGCAGACTGAGAGCAAAATGTGATTCCCAATGTGCCTGATAATAACAAGAAAATCCATTAATTTTTTTTAAATCTTCAGTATAGTTTGATTGTAAACACTGTCGTTCAGGTTGGTTTCATGTAAAATGCTCCACTTTATAGAAACTTACCAGTCAGAATCCTTCACAGCAGTGTGGATAGGAACCATCTAAAAAAATCAAATCTGATCTTTATCTTATTATTTCATGTCCTTCTTTAAAATGACATATTATTTAAAATATAATGTATTATTTTCTTGTAATCTCATATCACTTAAATACATTGTGATTCACATTAGTGTCTAAAAGCTATCTTACAAAAAATTATAATGGTAAATTCTTTATAAAATAGCTTTGAAAATGCTTTTCCACCTACAGAATACATAGTAATCCTGCTTTTAGATTTTAGTATTATATATAAATATTATAATAATTGTGGAAAGCAAATAAAATTGCTACTCCTGTGTTATATACATGATGACCCCTGATTTCTATCACTACCACTGACTGTACATTCCTTTATCATGAATCCTTTCCCACTGAACTACACAGAGTGTGTTTAAATGCAGGTGTAATTTCCCTTTTCCATTCAATTTGAGCAATGACTTGAGATATGTCTAATCATGCAATCTGTTCATATGACCTCACAAGACTAAAGCACATTCAGACCTCACACATATTTCAGATCATATCAAAATGTGTGAGGGATAGAAAGGTGATTTCCATGTACAATGTGTATGACCTGCGATTTGAGACACACGCCATTTTCATTAGACATAGACAAAATGTCTCTCATTTGAATTTGAATCCGGCTAAAGGCTGAGTGCATCAGTCCTAGCGTCTCCTTTCCTTCTCTGTCTCTGCGCTACCCGTATTCCTTCCTGTACCTACTTGGCTGCATGAGCACGTAGGGCGGTGGACGTTTTACATATGTGATCCGTCATAGGGGCAGGATTAATGTTGTTTGCCGGCGCCCAAACACAGCTTGTGGTGCACTGTGGGCGACAGAAAACTTGGCTGGGCCTGGCTGCCACACGGCTGGTAGGGAAATTAACCCTTGGTGGCGATGAGGCTGGAGGCCGCTGCTCAGGTGTCCTTACATATGTTAGCGGTGTCAGGACAAGCCCAGCTCCGGGGCCCCCTGCAGGGAGGGAGCAGCACTAGTGTGCCTGCGCTAGAGGCTGGGCAGAGGGGGAGAGGGGGGAGAGGGCCACTCCTTGGCACAGAGTGTTGCCAATATGCTTGCGTTTTTAATGCCGCCTTGTCTTAACTGCCGCAGAGCCCGGGCAGACAATTATCACCACAGAAAGTGTGATGCAGTTCAGCTATCAAGCATTGTTCTATGAGAGTAGTGGAAAGCAGAAGAGGATGCACTGTCCATAGACTCTGAATGGAGGTCACAGGTCATTACAGTGGAGACATCTGGGGTGACACATCCAAACAGACTACCTTGGAGTGCTGGAGGTTAATTGCTATGGCATCTACTGCAAAGGCCCTAAATTTCCTCCTTCTGTAAATTCGACTTCTTTCTTCTTTACACTAACAGTTTCTAGAAAGAAAATCTTTTTGAAATTACTCAGCAAGGTAGTAAATTCCTTTACGAACATGATCAGTTTGACATTTGACAAAGTTCCCCTGGTTAAACTGGACTGCACATTGTCAGTATGGGCTAGAAGTTGCTTCATATCACCGATTTCAACACAGGGGCCATTCATCTTATTATAATTCCTCAGCTCTATCCCTGCTGGGACACAGGTGTCCTAGAGAGAGAGCACATTGGGAACACACAGTGGGACTGATACGCTACATTGCCTATTCTGTAATTACAGCCAAGCTTGTTGAGACTACAGCTGATCAGAAATACCTGCATATTCTACTTAGTCTGCAAATTAATCAGGACGAGCCTGGAGCAGCGGCAGGTTTCATTTGCATTGCGGTTGGATGGCATTGTTTTTCGCTGGAGAAGCTTTGTGCAACAAAAAGGATACTCTCCTGGTTACTATACTCAAATGCAATCAAATAACAGTGCAGGAGAGGAGAGATAAAGATAGAATGTCTTAACTGACAGTATCCAGCAGCTGTTGTCATGGTGCTGACCTTTACTGTGGCCCATGGTGACCTGTAGTTCTGCATTCAAACTTTAAATTGTAAACTTGAACCCTGACATTTCCATGCCTCAGTGCTGGGGTGTTATCTTAGAGGAGAATGACAGTGCACCAAACGTAACCAGGAGCAGACTTCTGACAGCTGAGAGAGAGAGAGAGAGAGAGAGAGAGAGAGAGAGAGAGAGAGAGAGAGAGAGGGAGAGAGAGAGAGAGAAAGAGAG